>ONZH01004083.1:0-99280 GCA_900303285.1 Rhinella marina
GACCCTTCCCAGAGTCACAAACCACTTCTCAGGTTGCTGCTGACCTCGTTCCCGATGCCCAAGTTTTCCAACTGTCGCAGTCTGTGGGTGATGATGATGACAATGTTGAGTTAGTGGAAGAAGTTTGTAAAGAGGTGTCAGACGATGAGGAGACACGGTTGTCAGACAGTGGTGAAGTTGCTGTTAGGGGAGGAATTCCGAGGGGGAAGCAGACTGAGGAATCGGAGGATGACGAGGTGACTGACCCAAGCTGGGTTGATATGCCGAGTGAAGACAGTGCTTCTGAGGCGGAGGCGAGTGCTGCACCAGAACAGGTTGTAAGAGGCAGTGGTGTGGCCAGAGGGAGAAGCAGGGCCAGAGCTGGTGCATCATCAGCAACTGTTTCACGTAGTGAAGCTCCCGTGGCGAGGCCTAGATGTTCGCAAGTCTGGAGGTTCTTTAAAGAAAGTGAGGATGACCGATGGACTGTGGTGTGCAACCTGTGCCACACCAGGATCAGCAGGGGTGCCACCACTACTAGCCTAACCACCACCAGCATGCGCAGGCATATGAGTGCTAAACACCCCACTCAATGGAACCAAGGCCGTTAACCACCTCCTGCGGGTCACACCACTGCTCCTTCCCCTGTGTCACTCGCTGCCTCTGCTAGTCAACCCCCTGCGTCACTCGCTGCCTCTGCTAGTCAACCCCCTGCCCAGGACCCCGGCACGAGCGCCTCCCGCCGGAAAACCACACATTCGCCTCAACGATCCTCCACAGTGTCCACCAACGTGTCCCAGCGCAGCGTTCAGCTGTCTTTACAGCAGACGCTGGAGCGCAAGAGGAAATACAGTTCCACCCACCCACATGCCCAAGCCCTCAACGTCCACATCTCCAAATTGCTTAGCCTGGAGATGCTGCCCTATAGTCTGGTAGAGACTGAGGCCTTTCGCAATCTCATGGCGGTGGCTGCCCCTCGGTATTCCGTCCCCAGCCGCCACTATTTTTCCCGATGTGCCGTCACAGCCCTACACCAGCACTTGTCGGAGAACATCATCCGTGCCCTGACCAATGCTGTTTCTGAGAAGGTCCACCTAACCACGGACACATGGACAAGTGCTGCCGGGCAGGGACACTATATCTCACTGACGGCACATTGGGTTAACTTGATGGAGGCTGGGACCGAGAATGACCCTGGGGCCGCTCATGTACTGCCCACACCGAGGATTGCGGGGCCTACCTCGGTCACGGTCTCTCAGACGTACTATGCCTCCTCCTCCTCCGACCCCTCCTCCTCCACCGAATTACCATCCGTGGGCATGGCGCCTTCAGTCGGTAGCTCTAGGTGCAGCAGCAGTGCCGTGGGTAAGCGCCAGCAGGCGGTGCTCAAACTGCTGAGCTTAGGTGACAAAAGGCACACCGCCCAAGAGCTGTTACAGGGCATCACGGCGCAGACCGATGTGTGGCTGGCACCGCTGAACCTCAAGCCAGGCATGGTTGTGTGTGACAACGGGCGTAACCTGGTGGCGGCTCTGCAACTCGGCAGACTGACACATGTGCCATGCCTGGCCCACGTGTTCAATCTAATAGTTCAGCGGTTCCTCAAGACATACCCCAATCTGTCTGATTTGCTCACCAAGGTGCGCCGCATCTGTGCGCATTTCCGCAAGTCGAGCACAGATGCTGCCACTCTCAGGGCAGCACAGCGCCGCCTACAACTGCCCGCTCACCGACTGTTGTGCGACGTGCCCACGAGATGGAATTCCACATTAAACATGTTATCCAGAGTTTACCAGCAGCGCAGAGCTATTGTAGACTGTCAGATGTCATCTTCCACCAGAACTGGTAGTCAGGTCAGTCAGATTCCTCAAGTCTACAATGAGGAGTGGACGTGGATGTCTGATATCTGCCAGATGTTGAGCAACTTTGAGGAGTCAACACAGATGGTCAGCGGCGATGCCGTCATTATCAGCCTCACCATCCCGCTGCTTTGCCTGTTGAAAAACTCACTGCTCAGCATCAAGTCGGATGTTTTGCGCTTGTCACAAGAGACGGTGGAGGAAGATACATCGCTTGATAGCCAGAGCACCCTCCGGTCTGTTTCTCAGCGCCTATCGGAGGAGGGGGATGAGGAGGAAGAGGAGGAGAATGTCGGCGAGACAGTAGAGGGTACCAGTGCTCAGTCCTTAACTCTTGAGCGTGTATGGGCTGAAGAGGAGGACTTGGAGGAGGAGGAGGAGGAGGAGAAAATGGAGAGTCAGGTCAGTGAGGAGAGGGAATTCTTGCGTGTTGGGACTCTGGCGCACATGGCAGACTTCATGTTAGGCTGCCTATCCCGTGACCCTCGCGTTAGAAGAATTTTTTCCAACACCGATTACTGGGTGTTCACTCTCCTGGACCCACGGTACAAGCAGAACCTTTCCACTCTCATCCCTACAGAGGAAAGGAGTATGAGAGTGAATAGGTATCAACAGGCCCTGGTGCACAAGCTGAAACAATTCTTCCCATCTGACGCCGCTAGCGGCAGAGGGCATGGTTCTGTGGGCCAAGTAGCGGGGGAGAGGAGGCGAGCAGGCAGCTTGTCCAGCACTGGCAGGGGAACGCTCTCCAAGGCCTTTGCCAGTTTTATGTCACCCCAGCAAGACACTGTCACCTGTCCCCAGTCTAGGCAGAGTAGGGGGGAGCTGTACAGAAAGATGGTGAGGGAGTACCTAGCTGACCATACCAACGTCCGTAGCGATCACTCTGCTCCATACAACTACTGGGTTTCAAAGCTGGACACGTGGCCTGAACTGGCGCTGTACGCCTTGGAGGTGCTGGCCTGCCCTGCCGCTAGCGTGCTGTCAGAGCGGGTATTCAGTGCAGCTGGTGGCGTCATCACCGATAAGCGTACACGCCTGTCAACTGACAGCGCTGACAGGCTGACGCTTATTAAAATGAACAAAGCCTGGATTTCACCGGAATTCAAATCTCCTCCGGGGGAAAGCAGCTAAAGATTTAAATAACTTATGTATCCGATTCCTCTTCTCTACTCCTCTTCTCTACTGCTCCTCCTCCATATCGTCTTTGCCTAACGCTGACCCAAAAAACGCCATTTTTTAGAGGTCCAACTGGCACTCTTTTAGCACAATTTTTCAGGAGGGCCCCCTACAGGCCCTCTCTTCAAATATTTTTTCAGGAGGGCCCCCTACAGGCCCTCTATTCAAACAATTTTTCAAGAGGTCCACCTACAGGCCCTCTATTCAAACAATTTTTCCAGAGGTCCACCTACAGACCCTCTCTTCAAACAATTTTTCAGGAGGGCCCCCTACAGGCCCTTTATTCAAACAATTTTTCAAGAGTTCCACCTACAGGCCCTCTATTCAAACAATTTTTCCAGAGGTCCACCTACAGGCCCTCTCTTCAAACAATTTTTCAGGAGGGCCCCCTACAGGCCCTCTATTCAAACAATTTTTCCAGAGGTCCACCTACAGGCCCTCTCTTCAAACCATTTTTTCAGGAGGGCCCCCTACAGGCCCTCTATTCAAACAATTTTTCCAGAGGTCCACCTATAGGCCCTCTGTCCAAACAATTTTAACGGAGGTCCACCTACAGGCCCTCTCTCCAAACAATTTTTCCGGAGGTCCACCTACAGGCCCTCTCTCCAAACAATTGTTCCAGAGGTCCACCTACAGGCCCTCTCTCCAAACAATTTTTCCGGAGGTCCACCTATAGGCCCTCTCTCCAAACAATTGACGTCTTTTTCCTAATCTTTCTCTCTCTCCAAACTATTTTTCCGGATAGCTGCCATATACGGTATTAAACTGAGAAAGAATACAGAGAACACATGCTACACTTGATCAAGTTCATAATTTACGACTGTACCGGTTGATGCAACAGTTTTCAAAAATCCATTCTGGCTGTTGTCACCACCACACACGCTAGCCCAGGGGGCACTCCTCTGGCTCTTCCAGCGAAACCTCCTTCCCCCCAGCCTGCCCCCCACCTACAGGCCCTCTCTCCAAACAATTGACGTCTTTTTCCCTATCTTTCTCTCTCTCCAAACTATTTTTCCGGATAGCTGCCATATACGGTATTAAACTGAGAAGAATACAGAGAACACATTCTACACTTGATCAAGTTCATAATTTACGACTGTACCGGTTGATGCAACAGTTTTCAAAAATCCATTCTGGCTGTTGTCACCACCACACACGCTAGCCCAGGGGGCACTCCTCTGGCTCTTCCAGCGAAACCTCCTTCCCCCAGCCTGCCCCCCCCCACCTACAGGCCCACTCTACAAACAATTTAGCCGGATAGGGGACGTATCAGAAGTTGTACTCATGTTTGTTTTTGTTCTTCTTTTATCTGCCTCCTGACCTGTGATAGGCAGAGCATGGACACGTCCCCTTAGCTGCAGTGGGAAAAACACTCCCCTGGCCAGAGCAAGCTCTTTTTCCGTTTTCCGTGTTCGAAAAATCCATTAAATATAGGGTCCCAAGATAGGGGACGTATACGGTATTAAACTGAGAAGAATCCATACCATACGGGTTAAAGCAACAGTTTTTCCAAATCCAATCCGGCTGTTGTCACCACCACACACGCTAGCCCAGGGGGCACTCCTCTGGCTCTTCCAGCGAAACCTCCTTGCCCCAGCCTGCCCCCCCCACCTACAGGCCCACTCTACAAACAATTTAGCCGGATAGGGGACGTATCAGAAGTTGCACTCATGTTTGTTTTTGTTCTTCTTTTATCTGCCTCCTGACCTGTGATAGGCAGAGCATGGACACGTCCCCTTAGCTGCAGCGTTTTCCGTGTTTGAAAAATCCATTAAATATAGGGTCCCAAGATAGGGGACGTATACGGTATTAAACTGAGAAGAATCGATACCATACGGATTAAAGCAACAGTTTTCCCAAATCCAGTCCAGCTGTTGTCACCACCACACACACTAGCCCAGGGGGCACTCCTCTGGCTCTTCCAGTGAAACCTCCTTCCCCCCCACCTACAGGCCCTCTCTCCAAACAATTTTCCCAGGTAGGGGGACGTATTAGATATTGTACTGATTTTGAATTGCCTCCTGCGATAGACAGGAATCGAACCCGGATCAACTGCTTGGGAAGTAGCTATGCTCACCACTATACCACCAGCAGGCACAGCAACTGATAAGAACAGATACTAAACTTGATTTCAGCTGCAGTGCCAGCATGAGCAGTGGTGTCACCTGCAGGCGGTGATGGACCTTCGTTGCACCTAGTTGGGTGCTTCCCTAACATGTGATGGGTATTTGCCTCGCCTTTCTTGGTCTGGGTGAGCACAATTGCCATGAGGGTAACCACCAGGCTGTTGCCTGAGAATTTGGGGTAATGGTGGGATTAGGCAGCCTCAGAGGCATCCATGCATGCTGCCCCTGCTGTTTCCTGTCCATTTCCGTGGTGTTTCCATCATTTTCTGAGGTTTCCAGGTTTTCACCCAGCCTTCCCTAGGCAGAGCCTTGGTCCCCCGCAAAAATGCTCGAGTCTCCCATTGACTTCAATGGGGTTCGTTATTCGAAACGAGCACCCGAGCATCGGGAAAAGTTCGACTCGAATAACGAGCACCCGAGCATTTTAGTGCTCGCTCATCTCTAAACACGACACATTGGGGTGCACCCCTTAAAACAGGGGACCATTCAGAGTAGAAATCATTGACTACAAAACTCTGGACACTGCCCTTAAGTTAGTTTTCAATTCAATTAGAAACTGTACTTTCTAGACCTACCTGACCTTAAAAGTAACTCACTTGACAACTTCACTCCTTAGTAAATATATGATTTCTTGTCACATGTTCCTGTATATATCTCTTAACAGCTCCCTAAACATTTTTGCTTAATTCACAAGTATGCAGGTTTTAAAGCTGATATTTACTGGACCAGCATTCATTGTTGATTCAATTAGGTAGATTTACCATTTAAAAATGTGACAGATTCTGATGCAATTTGTTAAAAAAAAACACAAAAAACCCCAAACAACAAACATGCTTTGCATTACATTTATTAACTCTTGTAAGGGATCGCTCTCTTTCAGGGGGTCGCCATCACAGACTTCTTCCAACACACGGGGGTTTTAAAGTACAACACAGCTTTATTTTTGCTCTTCAGCACAAAACAAACAAAGCCAAACAAACACCTGCCCATCTGGGCTTTGACTAACACAGGTTCTCTAGCGCACCTAGAAAAAAAACGCTGTTCACACACAGCTTTTAGATGCGGCTTCCTCACCCGTTTGGTCCAGCAGCCTCCAGGCTATGACCTCACCAGCACCTTTGGGGGGAGATGGTCCAGTAGTCCTCCCGACTCTGACCGCGCGACCCTCTAACCATAGGAGTCGCTGGGCCCCCCCAAACATAAGGCTATACCAAGCCTTGTGGCCCCTCAGCGCTTCTGGCTGAGACCACACAGAGCCTCCGCAGGCTCCAACCTTTCAGGCTTCCTTAGCCTTTTTTTTCTCTCAGGCTTCCTCAGCCTTGTGGCCCCCAGCCCTCATGGCTGGGACCACACGGGCCCTCTCCAGGTCTGTTCCCTGGGGCCCTCTCTCTCCAGACTCACACACTGCAGGTTGGTTTATCCCCGCCTGATTAACCCAGCTGGCCTCACTTGCGATCTCCTCAGGTGAGAGGAAAACATGTCCTGGAAAGGTGTGAACTGAAAGAATCCTACTACCAACCAGTTTTTCGTACACATTACTATACACATCACCACATATCCCCCCCCCCCTTCTTCTTCAGACCGGAGGTCTGGGGATTTTTCCACATCCCACCGAGTCCCCCGGAAGTTGTGACCAGTGTTATACTCTTCCCTTTGTTCTGCCACACCCAAGATAGCAGATCTTGGTTAACCTCAAAAATCAGTTTTGGCCCCCATAACCAGTATTTTATGGATCCTACCATCCACTCAATTGCAAAGAATACTTACCCCGATTCTGTGCTATCAACATCATTAATCAGCATTTTCACATCAAATACATTTTTACCAGCAGGGGAATCTTCTTCCCCAATCACCACCTGCAAAGAAAAAGGGTCATCATCATCATGATGCATTTTAAATAGTGTCACATGTTTATTCTGCACCTCATATGCACCATTGCTTTTAATGGTCATTTCACCTAAACCATTGTGTTCAATGTGCATCTCCTTTACACCTTAATTTAAAGGGACGGGACAGGTACAGGTTCTGCAGGAGTTTTGTCACTTGCTTCAGAAGTGTCTCCTTTTCCCTACAACTCCTAGAACAAGGGTAAATTATTGCCCAACATTACATCATGCATGAGCCTATTTGCAACACCAAGTTCATAAGTCCCAGTTCCCACTGGAGTCTCACACTCCGCGAGAGCCACAGGATAGTTCTTGCTATCCCCATGTATGTCCATCACACTCATGTGTTTGTGCAACACATAGTCCACAGCCACCAAGCTGGCATGTACCAGGCTCACCTGGCTCCTTGCATCCAGCAACGCTTGGACTGGACTGCCATTTACCACAACATTACACATTTTTGTCATAGTCTCTAGTCCTGGTGTCTCAACACCAACTTGCTCGGAAGGTAGCAACTGTCACCGACTCTCACAACAGTTCATAGCTTCTGCAACATCAGGGCACTGGTCAGCCACATGCCCAACCTTCAGAGCCCCATTCACTATCACATTGTCTTCACAAACAATAACAGGAACACTCTCACCTACAGACGTCACGGGTTCGGCACTCCCGAGTGCTATACACACATCTCCACAGCGGTCACCATCCTTCTCCTGGATGTTAGGAACCTCCAGCCCTTGGTTTCTGGTCACACGATCACACACAGGCTCCTCCGTGCAGCGGTTGTCATGGGTAACGCTTGGCCTTGAATCCAGTCTTCTCCCTCAGAACGATTAGTCGCACACTCTGCTGAAGTCCTTTCCTCAGATTCTTCCATCCGCACAATTAGAAGCACTCTCACACGCTTTGCCAGATCTCCTGACCAAACAATCATCCATTGCTCAGTCCTCCTGCTGGCAACATTCCCATCAGTACTTTGTTGCACCTGATGGGCTCCACCAAGCCGCAACAACTTCCACAAAGGACTTCATATTGCCCCCCCCAAAAAAAAAAATGTCTCCACAGGTCAGTCTCTTTCACTTGGGCTTCCGGCCCTTTAAATCACCACAAGATTCTCTTGCAACATAGCAAAAGTGTCCAGATTTGCAACAGCAGCTTTATCCAGACATCAGGCTCCCGACCCTTTAACTCCAACACAGGAACAAAGCAGCATTCCGCAGCACCTGCTCTTTTTGTCACACCGTTGTCCCTAGCAACACTTTGCCTTTTCACTTTTCCATCGCCCCTAGCAACAACATTGTGCCCTTTTAGTGTGGACATGTGCCTTTTAGCATCGACATGCCCGCATCCTCCACGAATTGTAAGGGATCACTCTCTCTCAGGGGTCGTCATCACAGACTACTTCCAACACAGCTTTATTTTTGCTCTTCAGCACAAAACAAAGAAAGTCAGACAAACACCTGCCCATCTGGGCTTTGACTAACACAGGTTCTCTAGCTCACCTAGAAAAAAACCCGTTCACACACAGCTTTTAGATGCAGCTTCCTTAGCAGTTTGGTCCAGCAGCCTCCAGGCTGTAACCTCACCAGCACCTTTGGGAGGAGATAGTCCAGTAGTCCTCCCAACTCTGACCGTGCAACCCTCTAATCATAGGCGTCGCTGGGCCCCCCCAAACATAAGGCTATACCAAGCCTTATGGCCCCTCAGCCCTCCTGGCTGAGACCACACAGAGCCTCCGCAGGCTCCAACCTTTCAGGCTTCCTCAGCCTTTCACTCTCTCAAGCTTCGTCAGCCTTGTGGCCCCCCAGCCCTCCTGGCTGGGACCACACGGGCCCTCTCCAGGTCTGTTCCCTGGGGCCCTCTCTCTCCAGACTCACACACTGTGGGTTGGTTTATCCCTGCCTGATTAACCCAGCTGGCCTCACTTGCAATCTCCTCAGGTGAGAGGAAAATGTGTCCTGGAAGGGTGTGGACTGGAAGAATCCTACTACCAACCAGTTTTCCATGCACATTACTATACACATCACCACACTCTTTTAAACACTTTTCTACATGTTTTGTGACTTGTACAACAAGGGAGGTGGCTTAGAAGAAAGGGGGTGTGGATTCACAGAAAATGGGGTATGGCTTAAATTAACCTTTTAAGATTTAGTTCATCACATTTTTTATAAAATTTTTGAGTGAGAGCCTAATATGCTACTCTGGGTTTCTTTGCCATGTATATGTGTTGTCTGGGGAGTTTACTCTTTCTCATTAAAGAGAGTTCCTAGTAGGTGTAGTATTATAGGCTAGGAAATGCCTCTCTGGGTTTCTGGGAAAAATATTCAAATTTATTGTCTTATCCTTAGCGTAGATGTAACCTTGAACACCAAAAATAGGTAAAAAATCTGACGTTTTTGAGTAAAAAGAAGCCAGTGAATGAGTGGTGTAAATTTACATTAGACGTCTAAAATTGTGCCAGATTTATCATCCAGTATCAGCCACTGTAATAAATTTAGCACATATTAGAACTGTCTGTCCTGGTTTGCACTGTGTTTCTACAGACAGTATTAGTAAATCTGCCTTATGGCTTATTTGACAAATATATAGTGATATATGAAGTGTTGAAGGGGACAAACACTTTTTTTACAGTATTTACAGTATTATATCACACAGACCACTACTTTCAATAGATAATCTCCTCTGTTTAAAATATATGAGTTTTATATATCCAGATGCCCTTTTTGTATGCTGTCATAAACATTTAGACCTTGTAGACAATTTGTAGAGCAAATGTCTAAGCTTCTCTCAACAGAAAATTATATATTATATGAGCAGCACTATGGCACCAACTTCTGCATGAAGAATGTAATCACTCAAGTAAGCCCCTGATGTCAGTGTGCCCTCAGAAAGTCACACCTTCTGATTTTTGAGGGTTGGGATGAAACTGAACTGGTCAGAAAAAGTCCACACCAGTACAACGAGAAAATTAAATATTCATGCAGAAGCGGCATCACTCAGATTTGATCACCTTATGTTGATTCCTTGGTAGCTTCTTCTTGAATCAAATGTGTAGCAAGAACTTTGATGATCAGGAACATGTAACTGACTTCAGGTTGCAGTTGGTGGAGGATGGACGTTGTTTCTCTTAAACAGAATCTGTTACCATGTCACCAGGTTTATACTACCCTATCTGAGCTCAGTATAAAGTAGGATTAAACACATGGAGCATAGTGATCTGTCACTTAATTTTCAACATACAGTTGTTTTCACAGTTTATTGGCTGCAGCATGAGATGGACTCTGTGTGAGCCAGAAGTCTTCCCATAGCCTAGATATGCCTGTGCTTCTTTGGATTCTTGAGTGGTGATTTCCCTCATCACCCTTCCACTGATTGACAGTGTTCTCCCTATGCACAATAATTGGAAGAAAGCTTTCAATCAGCAGCAAGAAGAAGGGACCCAGCTAAAGAATATGAGAGGTCTTGGTTCACACAGCAAACAACTTGCACTACACCTGATAAACTGTAATTTTATTAAAATGACTTCAAACACAAAACCATAATGTACTTTTTTAGAAACTACTATAGGGCAGCACAAGGTGACAGATTTCCTTTAAGTCTTACATGTTCAACATTTCATGGCTTACCAACTGTTGGAGCTTAACAGAATGGAGTATTCTCATATAATTTAATTTTTACTTTATATATTTTGTTAGAAGAAAAATATACTTTAATGAAGTGAAATTTCCCTATGTGTCAGAAAATAAAACCGATTGGGGTCTATGAACTAAATTCACAATTCCAAAAACAAATTGAACACATTCAGGTCTGAGCACCTCTTGGAATCCCAAACACAATTCTCTTAACAAAGCAAAACCGTGACAGAGTATAACAATAAAACTTGGTATAACAATATGCTTGCCATTTGTTAAATTATGGGATAGACAGAATGATTGTAACAAATTCTAGTTGACTAGAAGCCAGTAAAATGGAGACTATGTACCATGTATTCAATTTGTATTCACTTGGTATCTAAGTGACTGGTGACTAATCATAACTTTCTATTTTATCTTTTTCAGAAATTTTACAGTGGTAAATTCTAAGATAATCGTTGTTACAATCCATCCAGAGCCAAAATATTCAGATTCCTTGGTAGAGATAGAACTTGCTCATCTGAACAATGTAAGTGTAAGTATCTTTTATAATTATTTCATCACAAATTTCCATTCAAGATAATATTGAATTTCTTGTTTATTCTTGGTTTTATGAACAGACTTATTTACAGGTATACAATGTTCCTAAAACCTGACAACGATACACCAACCCATAATCAAAGCCTAGGGTTTAATATGACTGTGCGCACTTTCAGCTTACCTTTGCCACAAGGGCCAGACTGGCCCATGGAAAAACTGTCCTCTGATCTATGCTTTTGCTAATTGCTTGCTCTGAATATTTCTGTTACTGTTCTTAGAAATCATGTTATTAAAAGAGAACATTTTAGACATGTCTGGATGAATATGTTTTAATGACCTAGCAAAACAACGTTAAAATGACATTTTTGTGGAAAGGTCTGTCCACATTTCTATCAAAGGTTCCAATACTCCTTTGGAGACTGAGCTACTCTTTCTGTCAAAATGATGGACACCATAAGAGAAACCCAACTGACCCATTATAAGTTAGTGTGGTCAAAAGAGTAGCATTGGTGTCTGTTATAGGACAGATCCAGCTCTGTGTTATTTTTGTTTTATTGCTGCTATGATGGAGCAGACAAAAAGGAAGCATTGGTGGAAGTGTCAACAGAACCAAAAATAAACACGTGAAAATCAGTTTTAATAACTATAATTTATAATGCAAAATTATTGATTATTATTGATAAAAGGCCCAAAGCGTTGGGTGGCAGTACTAGTTTTTTGTGGAATCAAGTTTTTTTTAGATCAGGCCCAATAACTGCTTTGACTTAGAGCTAAAGCTACTATTGCTGTGCTGCTCACTTTCTCTTTGGCATAGTGAGATATTTTAATCATAGTAAATAGTAAAAATAATTTGTCGTGGAGATCTTTTGTGGATTCAGACCACCACTTACTTAAAGATTCAAACTTATGCACTCATAAACAAAAAATGTCCTTGACATGCATAGGTCTACCACATAGTAAATTCAGATAAGTGGATGGTGTTTTTTTTCTTAGTGAATGCATATGGGCTAAAATGGCTTTATTGCCATATGTTTTATATCCTTGAATGCAACCAAAGTAATAAAAGTAATACATATAATGGATGAGTTACAGTATCCAGAGAGATTATCAAAGTTAGAGTTTCTTAGGGTACATTCACCACTGTGGTTTCTGGTTCCTGCTGCAGTTGTTCACTTTGAATGTCAGGGACCTATTTGCAGCTTAGTTCTGAACAGAGCTTACCCATGAGCGGACATCCGCTTCAGCATCAAGCAGCATCTATCTGCACACCATGGCAAAAAGTGACATATCTCTTCTTATCACAGTTGTTTCATTAAACAATGGAAGGCAGATGCAGCCACTGCTAGAATTTAGGTGCAGAGTCTGTAAAAAATGCCTGGTGAGCATGTCCTCTGTGTAAAAAAAAGCAAGTTAAAAGGGAGTGACCTAATAATTATAAATATAGAAAAAAGCCACTAAATGGATGTGCACTATTTCAATGCTTGAGTGCTTGCTGGGGCTGAAGTGTGCCAGGGTTGCCTAGGTAAACATGGGACTTTCAGCAGAGTTTACTGCAGAGCTCCACCAATGTGGTGAGGGGGTTGGACTGCTTTAACCACTCATACCTCTGGATTAGGAACAGCTAGATATATGGTCTTGTTTGACAGTTAACAGTCAAAACTTTAAAACAAAAGCAGAATCACATCATTATATCCACTATATCAGGAAATATAGCTGTTAGAAATCAGGTCAGGAATGATTGCAGCTGAATTTGAAAGCAGGTTTCCCCTGCTTTCACCCCGACCAGATTTCTAATAGCTATACCTCCTCATGTAGTGGAGGTAATGTTGTGATTGTGATGTTGTAAAGCTTAGACACACAGCTTTAAAACAAGACCAGAATAATGTCTATAGCTGCCCCTAATCCAGAGATATGAGAGGCTAAAGTAGCCCTCCCTTTCAGCTGTTTGTAACCACAGCCAGCTAGAAACAGGTTAATGTTTTCCTCAGATTCTAGGCACTTATAGGGTATACTCTGGGTAGTTCTTTATTCTACAATTATGATTTTAATTTAATTTTATTTATATTAATTATACTAAATATCCACCCTTGAAATGTCTTATATTGTTCTAAAAAGTATTAGAATATATATTTTTTTCTAATTTTCTGATGTCTAAACCTTGGGTACGTCTTCCAGCCTAAATTTCAGTATATAATGATGAGAGAAGATTTTCAAAATCAGATTTCAAGAGATAATTTGACAAGCAATTGAAAAACCAGGAGCATCTGAACACTAGTTCCCTGTAGATGCTACAGTAAACTACAGTAGTTGGCTGATTTAAGACACTTAAGGTTCATCCGAGTGTATTAATGTGTCAAACGATGCTGAATTTTATGTCACAAGTAGTGAAAATGTATCGTTTTAAGGCTGTAAAGTGTTTACAGTGTTATTTTGTTAATGGCAGGCAGAAGGTATTTGTTAGTCTGTGCCGATCTCCAGCCGCTGCATCTGCACTCAGTATATTTAGTAGCAGTAATGTGCCCTTAGAAAGATGTGTAATGTCACTAAAATAATATTGGCGAGCAAGTTTATAAATAGATCTGCTTATACAGTGTTTGTAAAATGGTTGATTAAAGTGATGGCTTGGAAACCGTCTTCATTTTTCTTTGACTCTGAAGCACTTTAGCTATTTGCATCAATTAGTATAGAGTCCCTTCTATTTATCTTTTAATGCAGGTCAATTGTGTTCACTATCAGATAGCTAAATGGCCATACTGCACTGTTGAACTCTATTTCTTTTACAAATATCCATTTCCTACCTGTTTAGTACATGCAATTATATGGTTATCAGCATCAAAAAATCTATAGTAGTCCCTTTTCTTGTTTATGCTGTTGCACCTACTATGTGTGATTTTTTTTCTTTATACATACACTATTACATTCATACATACGTTATTTTTTATTCATACATACTGTCATTTGATACAACGTTATTGGATGTTCAGGTTTGTGATTGCCTGCAATTTACCACAAGTCTGACACTAATTTTATACATAGGTGATGTTTCTCATGCCCTTGTAACAGTCATCACATGATCTTCCTTAGGAATCAAAGGTCTTGTCGTACACAGCAAGGCAGCATGCTGCTTACTAATGATCTAACATGCAAACCACATCAGTTCCAACATCTGTCACCATAATACGCTGTGATCTGAGCAGCTAGAGCAGTAAACTCAGAAGAATTATTATAGCCTTTGTTCAACATGTTTCCTAATGCTGTCAAGATTAAATTCCTGAAAGTGACAGCTGACATTGCAAGAAAAGTAAAACAAATATGGTGTCATGAACAAAACAGAAAGTCAAAATTCTACAGTGACAGATATTTGCTAACCAAACCATAAACATGCTTAAAAAGTCTAGTCAAATTATCCATTTAACTGCATGATAAATCTGAAATATAACTTCTCTATTTCTTTGAGATGACCATCCAACATGTAGACCCAATTTTTCTGGTTGAGACTTATTTTATATTGGCCTTCTTTGCACATAGCACCACCATTCCACTTTAACTGTGAGTGGTTTCATTGCAAAGTACAAGTATTTAGAAATCACAGCAACTCAGCCACAAAGTTTCGGACCACAAAAAGCTGCATAGCAGGATCGCTGAGTGCTTAGGTGCATAGTGCTTAAAAGTTGCCAATTATCTGCTCCCTCAACAAATGCAGAGTTCTAAACCTCTTTTGGAATTAAAGAAGACCTTTCACCAGTTTTTACCAGTTTCCTGATATGCTCCTCCTTTGCACCGCTGTGTTCCAATTTGGTTTGGCATCTGGCATGCTGATTAATGGCATCGGTAGAGGAAGGAGGAAACCTTAGCTTTTCTCAGTGAGCATCTCCTTCTCCCTGGCTATGGTGCAGTCCAATCACAGCGGACCGCGTTATAACCAAAGAGAAGGTGAGCCGTTTTTTCTCAATGGCTTTGACGTGATCTGCTGTAATTGGAACGCGCCACAGCCAGGGAGAAGGAGATGTCCACTGAGAAAAGCTGAAGTCTCCTCCCAGTACCAATGCTATTAATTAGCATACTAGGTGCTAAAACCGAACAGGGGGCACAGCGGTGCAGTGGAGGATCATATCATGAATAGAGATGAGCGAGCACTAAAATGCTCGGGTGCTCAATATTCGAGACAAACTTTTCCGGATACTCGGGTGCTCGTTTCGAGTAACGAACCCCATTGAAGTCAATGGGAGACTCGAGCATTTTTTGCAGGGGACCAAGGCTCTGCCTAGGGAAGGCTGGGTGAAGACCTGGAAACATCAGAAAATGATGGAAACACCACGGAATTGGACAGGAAACAGCAGGGGCAGCATGCATGGATGCCTCTGAGGCTGCCTAATCCCACCATTACCCCAAATTCTC
Source organism: Rhinella marina (assembly GCA_900303285.1). Classification (NCBI taxonomy): domain Eukaryota; kingdom Metazoa; phylum Chordata; class Amphibia; order Anura; family Bufonidae; genus Rhinella; species Rhinella marina. Next base: position 15,600 of record ONZH01004083.1, read on the forward strand.
CTGCAACAGCCTGGTGGTTACCCTCATGGCAATTGTGCTCACCCAGACCAAGAAAGGCGAGGCACATGCCCATCACATGTTAGGGAAGCACCCAACTAGGTGCAACGAAGGTCCATCACCGATGCCCATGATGGCACTGCTCTCCTATCCCCAGCCACACGATGCAGGCATAAGCCTGACACAGCATGGCGGTGACACCAACAAGTGACCAAGTTAGATGAGGTAGCAGGTGAGCCACCCAAACATTTAGCCTGACGCAGCATGGCGGTGACAACAGAGTGACCGAGTTAGACTGAGGTAGCAGGAGGTGAAGCACAGATGGTAATTCGAAGGAGGAGGAGGAGGGGTTGGAGGAAGAGGCATAGTAAGTCTGAGAAACCGTGACCGAGGTAGGCCCCGCAATCCTCCAAGTGGGCAGTACATGAGCGGCCCCAGGGTCAGACTCGGTCAGAGTGACCGAGCTACACGACAGTAGCAGGTAGAGCACATAAAAAATTTAGCGTCGCCCTGTATTGCTGTGAATACACATTGACCGAGCTACACGATGGTAGCAGGTATAGCACAGGAAAAATTTAGCGTGGCCCTGTATGGCTGTGACTACACATTGACCGAGCTACACGATGGTAGCAGGTAGAGCACAGGAAAAATTTAGCGTTGCCCTGTATGGCTGTGGCTGTCAATTTAGGTACGGTTGTCAACTATGAAATTGATCAAGTGGGGCATGTGTTGTATGTATTCTTCTCAGTTTAATACCGTATACGTCACCTATCTGGAAAAATAGTTTGGAGAAATAGAAAGAGAGGAAAAAGACGTATTTTTAAAAGTGATGTTTAGTATAGATCAGTTAAAGAGAAAGAAAGGATTTTATGAAATGGATTTGTACTGAGAGCAAAAAAACCATATTTTTTACGTTATGTGCAGTATAGATCAATTACACAGAGACAACGGATTGTGGTCTGTGCAGACTGATGTGCTGGACTGTAACTCACAGAATTGTTCCACTGAGCTGTATGAAATAAATTTGTATCACTGAGAGCAAAAGAACGTATTTTCTAATGTGACGTGTAGTATCGATCACTTGGAGAGAAAAAGTGGAATGTGCAGCCTTGGGCTGCTATAGTGCAAATCACTATGGTGGTGACAACAGAGTGAGCGAGTGACACTGCGGGAACAGGCGAACCACATAAACATTCATGGCCCTGTTTGGCGGCGGTGACAACAGAGTGACTGAGTTAGTATGAGGTAGCTGGTGAAGCACCCAAAAATTTAGCCTGACACATCATGGCGGTTACACCACCAATGACTTTGTCCGACTGAGAATGCAGTGAAATGGCTTTTGATGAGCCTCCAAAAATTTTTTTCTTTTCGGAGTACATAAAAATTTTTTTTAAATGTCGGTACTTGCGCCTCCTGAAAAATTGTATTGAACTGTCTGTTTGACGCTCCTGAAACATTGTTTTACAGTGTCTGTAGTTGACACTGCGGAAAAATTGTTTGAGAGAGGGCCTGTAGGTGGCCCTCCGAAAAAATTGTTTAGAGAGAGGGCCTGTAGGTGGCCCTCCGGAAAAATTGTCATAAAAGAGTGCCAGTTGGCCCTCTAAAAAATTGCGTTTTGGGTCAGCGTTAGGCAAAGACGACAAGGAGGAGGAGGAGTAGGAGGAGTAGAGAAGAGGAATAGGATACATAAGTAATGTTAATCTTTAGCAGCTTTCCCCCGGAGGAGATTTGAATTCCGGTGAAATCCAGGCTTTGTTCATTTTAATAAGCACCAGCCTGTCAGCGCTGTCAGTTGACAGGTGTGTACGCTTATCGGTGATGATGCCACCAGCTGCACTGAATACCTGCTCTGACAACACGCTAGCGGCAGGGCAGGCCAGCACCTCCAAGGCGTACAGAGCCAGTTCAGGCTACGTGTCCAGCTTTTAAACCCAGTAGTTGTATGGAGCAGAGTGATCGGTCCGGACGTTGGAATGGTCAGCTAGGTACTCCCTCACCATCTTTCTGTAAAGCTCACCCCTACTCTGCCGAGACTGGGGACAGGTGACAGTGTCTTGCTGGGGTGACCTAAAACTGGCAAAGGCCTTGGAGAGCGTTCCCCTGCCAGTGCTGGACAAGCTGCCTGCTCGCCTACTCTCCCCCGCTACTTGACCCACAGAAGCACGCCCTCTGCCGCTAGCAGTGTCAGATGGGAAGGATTGTTTCAGCTTGTGCACCAGGGCCTGTTGATATTGATTCACTCTCATACTCCTTTCCTCTACAGGGATAAGAGTGGAAAGGTTCTGCTTGTACCGTGGGTCAAGGAGAGTGAACACCCAGTAATCGATGTTTGAAAAAATGCTTCTAACGCGAGGGTCACGAGATAGGCAGCCTAAAATGAAGTCTGCCATGTGCGCCAGAGTCCCAACACGCAAGAATTCCCTCTCCTCACTGGCCTGACTCTCCATTTCCTCCTCCAAGTCCTCCTCTTCTGCCCATACACGCTCAACAGTTAATAAGGACTGAGAACTGGTACCCTCTTCTGTCTCGCCGACATTCTCCTCCTCTTCCTCCTCATCCTCATCCCCCTCCTCCGATACGCGCTGAGAAACAGACTGGAGGGTGCTCTGGCTATCAAGCGACGTATCTTCCTCCAGCGTCTCTTGTGACAAGCGCAAAGCTTCCGACTTCATGCTGAGCAGTGAATTTTTCAACAGGAAAAGCAGCGGGATGGTGACGCTGATAATGGCGGCATCGCCGCTGACCATCTGCGTTGACTCATCAAAGTGGCGTAACACCTGACAGATATCAGACATCCACGTCCACTCCTCATTGTAGACTTGAGGAAGCTGACTGACCTGACTACCAATTCTGGTGGAAGTTGACATCTGGCAGTCTACAATCGCTCTGTGCTGCTGGTAAACTCTGGATAACATGTTTAATGTGGAATTCCATCTTTTGGGCACGTCGCACAACAGTCGGTGAGCGGGCAGTTGTAGGCGGCGCTGCGCTGCCCTGAGAGTGGCAGCATCTGTGCTCGACTTGCGGAAATGCGCACAGATGCGGCGCGCCGAGTTGCAGAGCCGCCACCAGGTTACACCTGTTGTCACACACAACCATGCCTTGCTTGAGGTTCAGCGGTGCCAGCCACAGATCGGTCTGCGCCGTGATGCCCTGTAATAGTTCATGGGCGGTGTGCCTTTTGTCACCTAAGCTCAGCAGTTTGAGCACCGCCTGCTGGCGCTTAGCCACGGCACTGCTGCTGCGCCTAGAGCTACCGACTGAAGGCACCGTGCCCACGGATGGTAATTCGGAGGAGGAGGTGGAGGAGGAGGAGGGGTCGGAGGAGGAGGCATAGTACGTTTGAGAGACCGTGACCGAGGTAGGCCCCGCAATCCTCGGTGTGGGCAGTACATGAGCAGCCCCAGGTTCAAACTCGGTCCCAGCCTCCATCAAGTTAACCCAATGTGCCGTCAGTGATATATAGTGTCACCAGTGATATATAGTGACACCACGTGTCACCAGTCGCCACAAACCACAATCCGTATTTTCTGTCCAGGTGACCCATACTGTACGTCACTTGTCACGTGTCCGTGGTTAGGTGGACCTTCTCAGAAACATCGTTGGTTAGGGCACGGATGATGTTCTGTGACACGTGCTGGTGTAGGGCTGGGACGGCACATCGGGAAAAAGAGTGGCGGCTGGGAGGCGCTCGTGCCGGGGTCCTGGGCAGGGGGTTGACTAGCAGAGGCAGCGAGTGACACAGGGGAAGGAGCAGTGGTGTGACCCGCAGGAGGTGAACGGCCTTGGTTCCATTGAGTGGGGTGTTTAGCACTCATATGCCTACGCATGCTGGTGGTGGTTAGGCTAGTAGTGGTGGCACCCCTGCTGATCCTGGTGTGGCACAGGTTGCACACCACAGTCCGTCGGTCATCCTCAATTTCTTTAAAGAACCTCCAGACTTGCGAACATCTAGGCCTTGCCACGGGAGCTTCACTACGTGAAACAGTCGCTGCTGATGCACCAGCTCTGGCCCTGCTTCTCCCTCTGGCCACACCACTGCCTCTTACAACCTGTTCTGGTGCAGCACTCGCCTCCGCCTCAGAAGCACTGTCTTCACTCGGCTTATCAACCTAGCTTATGTCAGTCACCTCGTCATCCTCCGATTCCTCAGTCTGCTCCCCCCTCGGACTTCCTGCCCTGACAACAACTTCACCACTGTCTGACAACCGTGTCTCCTCATCGTCCGACACCTCTTTACACACTTCTTCCACTAAGTCAACAATGTCATCACCCACAGACTGCGACAGTTGGAAAATATGGGCATCAGGAAAGAGGTCAGCAGCAACCTGAGAAGTGGTTTGTGACTCTGGGAAGGGTCTAGAAAACAGTTCTTCAGAGTATGCCGGGTCGCATTCCAAATTTTCCTGGGAGGGGACAGACTGGGGGGAAGGAGGTTGAGGTAGAGGAGCCAGAGGAGTTCTCCCTTGGGTAAAGTGGGTGGACTGCGTGGAAGACTGACTGGTGGACAAATTACTTGAAGCATTGTCCGCAATCCACGACATCACCTGTTCGCACTGTTGTGGTTTCAACAGTGCTCTACCACGTGTCCCTGTAAGTTGAGACATGAAGCTAGGGAGTGTAGCTCTGCGGCGTTCCCCTGCTCTCTCATCAGCAGGTACTGTCTCACCCTGCCCAGGACCACCGCCTCTGCCCCCTACAGTAATTGAACTCCCATGCCCTCGTCCTCGACCCTTAGCCCCGGGGTTCAACATTTTCTGTATATAAGTGTATTATATATACCAAAAAAATAAAATGTGCCTGCTGTACTGAAACCCACAAACTTGTTCAATCTGAACAAGTTAATATATAGGTGGATAAGTTAAAGCAAAATTACGTATTTTATTACGTACCGTGCAGTATGGAGCAATTACACTGAAACTATTAGATTAGGCAGACTTGGTCTGCTTAAGTGCAACCCAGACAAATGTCGCACAGAGATTATTCTAATGTAGCTGTATCAGTGAGAGCAAAAGACCGTATTTTATTACGTGACGTACAGTATGGGTCGCCTGGACAGAAAATACGGATTGTGTTTTGTGGTGACTGGCCAGCTGAACTGTGACACACAGAATGGTTCCACACAGCTGTATGAAATGGATTTGTATCACTGAGATTAAAAAAAAATAATATATTTTTTTTTTAACGTAACGTTCAGAATATATCAGAGAGCAAACTCAGACCCTGCTGACTGTGGCTATTTTCACTGCATCCCAGACAAATGTCGCAACAGAGATTTTTCTAATTTAGCTGTATCAGTGAAAGCAAAAGACTGTATTTGATTACGTGACGTACAGTATGGGTCGTCTGGACAGAAAATACGGATTGTGGTTTGTGGTGACTGGCCAGCTGAACTGTGACACACAGAATGGTTCCACACAGCTGTATGAAATGGATTTGTATCACTGAGATAAAAAAAAAATAATATATATATATATTTTTTTTTAACGTGACGTGCAGAATATATCAGAGAGCAAACTCAGCCCCTGCTGACTGTGGCTATTTTCACTGCAACCCAGACAAATGTCGCCCAGATATTTTTCTAATGTAGCTTTATCAGTGAGAGCAAAAGACCGTATTTGATTACGTGACGTACAGTATGAGTCACCTGGACAGAAAATACGGATTGTGGTTTGTGGTGACTGGCCAGCTGAACTGTGACACACAGAATGGTTCCACACAGCTGTATGAAATGGATTTGTATCACTGAGAGCAAACAAAAGTATTTTGCACTGTGACTTCCACTATCTATCAGTTAGACAGAAAAAAATCTTCTGCAGACTGTGCCTATTTCAATGAAACACAAAAAATTGTCCCACTTAGCTGTTTGAAATGGATGTGTGTCACTGAGAGCCAAAAAATAAACTTTTTCCCGTCTCCCTGCAAAATGCTGCAAATATGGCGGTAGCTGCACTACTAGTGCCAGCAAGCCTAGCCACAAGCAGATAAAAAAAGGGTCTTGTAGCCCTAACAAGGGTTGTTGGGTTCTTTTAGAATCACTCCTGCCTAACACAAATCTAGTAGAACACCCCAACACTCTCCCTGTATCACACTGCAGATCTGTCCCTAACGGCATCCAGGCAGCGACTGAGCCGAGCACCGCGGGCAGTCACTAGTATATTCCAGGGTAACCTGATCAGGCCAGCCAACCCCTGCTATCGACATGTAAGGGCCCCACGTGATGCTGGGTGTACTGCAGAGTCTCCTGGCTTGTGATTGGCTGAGTTTATAGCCGCCAAAAATTCAAAAGGTGGGAGATGCCATTTCCTCGAGCATGGCGAGATACTCGTCCGAGTAGCGAGCACTTACGAGTACCCTAATACTCGAACGAGTATCAAGCTCGGACGAGTATGCTCGCTCATCTCTAATCATGAACAAAATTAGCAATATGGCATCTACTGAACATGGGCTACAGTGTGAAGTATTGCTTTTATAAATTAAAAACTGTTGAAAGGTCCTCTTTAACATCAGCACAAAAAACTATGTGCCAGGGCCTTCATGGCATTGGTCCATGGGCAGCAGCATGCAAGCCTTACATCACCAAGCACAATGCCTAGTGGATGGATTTGTGTAAAGCACACTGTCATGGGGCTGTTTTTTAGGGGTTGGTCCCTTAGTTCAAATGAAGGGAAATCTTAATGCTTTACCATAGCAAGACCTTTTTGGACAATTGCATGCTTCCAATTTTGTGGTAAATAACTGAAGGAGGCCTTTTCCTGATCCAGCATGACTATTTCCAAGAGCACAATGTAAGGTTATACGTAATGGAGCACATAGCCGAAGAAAGTGGGTCACGTTTAATTGAAGGGAGAGAGGGGGCTGATGCCTACTTCACACAATGCAACACCAAAGTCCCATTACAGACTCTGAGTACTAAAGTGCTGGAATTTAAAGTGCAACAACTGGCGGATAGAGAGGTCCGATTATTCGGGACGGTTAGTTCCTTGAGATCATATAAGGAAAGTGGACGTGTCCCTAGAGGTTTACGTGTATATAAGGAGATGCATCAATTTCAGGAAGATTGATTTTACAGCTGAGTGGCAGCGTTTACATTTGGATTTTTCCCATCAGATATTGGGTTTGGTGTTAAAAAAGAATGAGGAGGAATATAAGAGATTGAACGAAGATCTCATTACTGCCAAGTTACAACTGCAGGGACGTTTATCTGATACCCAATTTCAAAGTTTTTGTAAGAAAATGGACAAAAAACTTACTGTTACACAGGCGGATATAAAAGAAAAGAAGCAAGATAAATTCCTCCGTGATAAGCAGGATTTCGATACGGGTAAGATCTTTGACTGGTTCAGTAGGAGGAAGCATTTTAAGAGGCAGCCCCGTCGGGGGAAATCTGAGTATTGGACTACAGACTCTGATTCCAGTGTGTCTTTTGAAATGGGATCAGGTAATAACGGACTTTCCTCTGTAGAAAAAAATTGTACCCCTTTAGAAGTCGCACCAGAAGGGGGAGAGGTAAGAGACGGAGGAATAAATCAACCAGTAAAGAGATCGTTCCAGAGGAGGAAGCAAGTCTCTTGAAGAAATTAACTGCTTAACGCCTAGTTAAGAACACCTGCGTTTCTGTGCCTAATGAACCTGTATCTGAGAATATAGTGGTGAACCTCACTGACCATGTGTTCTCATCTGACTGCCTGTCTGTTTTGAATAAGGGCCTGGGTTTCAGCCTGGTTGAACATTTTGATCCAGTTATGTTTGAGGTTGATATGTTTAGAGCTTCTAGAAAACTTAATTTACATAGGATGTATTGTAATGTGGAGGGAAAAGGAAAAGGAGTTAAGAGAGAAGGGGAAATACCTACTAAACCTGTACCTCTGGGTTTTAGTATAGATACTGAATATGATGACTTGGAGAAGGAGTGCTTATTGTTTCTAGCTAGCACTGAGACACAGTCAGCGGATAGTGAGAATACAGCAGAGGAGGTTTTTTCGGGTGGCACACGCTCTAGTTTCTGCCCCCCTGCCCCTGCTCGCTGGGAGCAGCATTGACATTTTTTGTCACCAAGTTATGAAAAAAGTGAAAGCTATTGTTTACCCTAGCAGGGACTCCAATATCACTGCTGGTGAGAAACAAGCGCTCGTTTTGTTACAATCGTGTGATGACATAGTGGTGAAACCAGCGGACAAGGGGGGTAACGTAGTTATAATGACAAGGGAGTACTATATGTCAGAAGCTATGAGACAATTGGAAGATACCACTGTATGTGAAAAACTCCCAATTGATCCCGTCACCGCTATCCAAAAAGAGCTGTGTACTTTTTTTTATAGATTGGTGAATTTAGATTTTATTCCCAGTAAATTGGCTGAGAGATTAGTACCTACATTCCCTACTAAGCCTTCTTGGTATTTCTTGCCTAAGGTGCACAAGTCACTGAGCCGGCTCCCTGGGCGCCCTATAGTGGCGGGGATCGGCTCAGTGACTGAACCCTTATCCAAATATATAGATTTCCTTTTGAGGCCCCTATTGAAAGGTATACCGTCTTTCCTCAGTGACACAAACGATTTCCTTCTCGCTCTGAAAGACTTTCAGTGGCTTTAGTTTGTTGTCTCTAGAAGTTGAGAGTCTATATACGAGAATTCCGCATGGGAAGGGGATTTAGGCAGTTATGGAAATATTGGAGAATGTGGGCAAGAGTGCTAGATACAGGCAATTCGTAGGTGGCTCTCTGGAATTTATTCTTTCAAATAATACATTCATGTTCGGTGACAAATGGTATAGATAACGCCATGGTACGGCAATGGGTACTCCTGTCTCGTGTACTTTTGCCAATCTATATTTGGCTAGATTTGAGGATAGATATGTATTTTCTGTAAATAACCCTTTCCTTAAGTTTATTGTTCTGTTTTTGCGTTTTATTGATGACATATTTGTAGTGAGGATCTGAGGCGCAGGCCCAACTTTTTGTGGATTATCTGAATAAATTTAATAACATGAATATGAATTTCACCTACAAGTATGGAGGTAATGAGATGGAGTTTTTGGACGTGGCTGTCGTGGTTCGTGGCGATGAGTTGGTGACGGCCGGATATAGAAAGCTGACCGCGACCAACTCCTTGCTGCACCACGACAGCTTTCACCCATATAATGTAAAGAGATCAGTACCATATAGGCAATTCATACGCTTGAGAAGGATCAATAGTACGGAGGAGGGGTTTTATTCCCAGGCTTTGGATTTAAAAAAACGTTTGAGTAAGAGGGGTTACCCCATAGATCTTTTAGAGGAGGCATTAAAGAAGGCTGCGATCTTCTCGCAGCATGATTTATTGGGAGGTAGTAAGAGAGTTACGAGATCCACTGTTACTAGGGATAACCGCTTTACCTTCTCTTTTAAATACAGTCCCATGTCTGATATTATACGTAGAACCATCTTGAACAATTGGTCTATTTTGGAGAAAGACAAGAGTTTGGGTAATTTGGCTGAAAAAACCCCTTATCACTTTTAGGAGGTGCCATACCATAAAAGACAAGTTAGTCAGGAGTAAGTTCATAGAGAGGAAAAAGAGGACTTGGTTGGGAGATCAACCACTGTTAGGTATTTTAAAGTGTGGTAATTGCGCTTGCTGCAGATATAATGCTCAACTTAAATACCTGAATTTTGGTGGCATCCAATTTAAAGTAAGGGATTTTATAACATGCAAGGCGAAATATGTGATATACTTGATTTTGTGCCAATGTGGCCGTTTTTATATAGGAAAAACAATCCGCTGGCTATATGAACGTATTAGGGAACATATTGGATCTATCTCGTCAGGAAAGGGTTGCCCACGTTTGATAGAGCATGTGAACATTGAACATGCTGGCAATACGAAGTGCTTGCAATTTTCGGGGATTGAAGTGGTTAAAACCCCAGATAGGGGAGGAGATAGACATCGCAATCTCTTACAGAAAGAAGCAAAATGGATAATGCGAACAGGAGCTATGGGTGCTTTGGGTATTAATGACCGTAATGATTTAAGTGTTTTTATAGGAGATTAAGTGGTTACAATGTATATTTTTGAATTGTAATATAAATGTTTGTCGCTATTTGTTTCAATTATTCGTGAAGTGTTGCCATTGGTTGTGTCATTAAGACTGTTGCATAAGAGGCGGGATTGGCGTACCCACGCTGTTACGTAGCAGTTTGAGAAAGCGCAGGGAGCGCGAAACGGCCGTCACCGCTGACCTCCGCATGTGTGTGTACGCTATCGCCCCTTCGCCCTGTATTTGTGAGTTTTACTAATAAAACATTCTCTTTGCAAGAAACAAGCTTGGTGAGTGCCGTCCATCGTACGAATGTACGTTTGCTTCTCCTGGATGAGTCCATAAAGGTATGGTTGGTTGAGTTTGGTGTTGAATAACTTGGCTCACCTGCACGGAACCTTGATCTCACCCTTATCAAAATTTGCAATGTCTAGAACAGACATTACAAGCCAGGCTGCTAGAGAACCTAAGGGTACAGCCACACAGTAAAGCCACAATGGTGCGGTTGTGATGCAGTTGTGATGTGGTTATGATGCGGTTAAGAAATAGATGCGGTTGGTTACCACATGCGTAATTATTCATTTAGGGTGGGTCTTTTGTTTGCCAATGTTGTTTGAACTTCGAATTTTCCTGGTTCTTTAGCATTTGGATTACCTTAAAAAAAAACATCTTTTGACCTATCTTTTTTCTTCTATAGTTTTGAGCTATGATAATAAAGACATTGTTCCTCTATTATTTATAATAAAGGTTATTGATTAATGCCTTCTCATAGCACCGATGTGTACAATTCTATATTTTTTTTTTATTTGACATGTTTGTATATGCTTTTGTATATTATTCTTTTTTTCAAATTACCTTTGCTCACTGCTAGTGATGGTCGAGCACCCGGGTGCTCTGGCCAAACACTAGGTGGTGCTCGAGTGCTCAGCCATAGACTATAATGGGGTCCATTAGGTTTCCGCTCAGAAGATGATTTTGGAGCAGAGATAAAAGTTGTGCACGCAGGACTTTTGTCTCCGCTTCAAAAATCTTCTTCTGAGCGGAAACTTAACAGACCCCATTATAATCTATGGGGTCCGTAGGCTCCGTTCAGCTCAGTTATGTCCTGATTCCATCCTTACCATTCTCCTGCTCCTATAACAGAGCAGGAGTACGGAAAGGCTGAACGCTGATGTGAACTCAGCCTAAGCTGCTTGTTGTTTTACCAACAGCAAAGACCTTTAACAGAAAGTCTTCTCACAGGATGAATACCTTAAAGTGCCATTTCCATTAGCATAAAATGACAGAATTAGTTATGAAACTAGGTTTCATATTTTGATTACAAATAGAACATATCCTCAATAAATGGCCCAAGAGGTTTTTATCAGTCATCAGACAGTAAATATGTAAATTACATTTCCGCTGTACTGAAAAGCAGTGGCATTTTATCACTAGTGAAACCCTGCAGTGCTCTTTTTTCTATTAACCTTCAGTGAACTTTTCTAACTCATAGGTTCTTGGTTTCTATGTTTTTCTTAGATACACACAAATGTAATTTTCTATATGCAAGGATAATTAATGAATTGTGCCAGTACTTCTATCAATACAACAATATATGTTACTATTGTTGTTTAAATTGTCACTGTACTTTCACACAACTTTGCATAACTCAATAGTATAAGTAAATATAACAAACTTTGTGATCTATTTTAGCAATGATAAGTGCCTTGTTTTCCCTCCCCTTTCTAAACTATTTTTCTGAAATTTGCAAGAAATCAGCCTTGTGAGACCAAGAAGGGCTCCCTGCTCACTGAGAGATAAGATGACATCATCCCATAGAAGTCTATGGAGAGGGGGATGGGGAGGAGGAAAGATGTGCAGAGAGACTAAAAAACACAGAGATGTGTTAGTAAGTCTCCCTTACACCTGTGTAATTTCCGATATGGTGAGATAGTGAGCAGAAACTGCTGCCTTCAGTGTTGGACTGGGGTACCTAGAGCCCACCAGTTAAATTTATTTCTGGCGCTCACCGTACTGATACATTCAAATATTACCTGCGCACACAGCACCAAGATGCTACCAGATGATTGAATATGGAGGTCCCTGCAGCAACTATACCTAGAAGTCATCTCAGCTGTCTGATCGTGTCTATAATAATAAACTGGGGAGTTTTTTAATAATCTATCAAGTTTTTTTATATGGACATAGGCTGGTTGAGGTGTTGTACATTGAATATTTGTACGTAGTGCAGTAAGTCTACTACTGTGTTTTGTGCCACTTGTGCAAGGTGTGGGAGACCCACCAGGGGATTCACCTGTACCCCTGTGGGCCAGTCCGAGCCTGACTGCCTTCATGTATAGTCCAAGTCTCCAGCTAATGCAGCTAGTCTCCACCCACAGGCTCAGAGACAACCGAGAATTAGACATGCAGCCTACAAAGGAGAAAGCTAAAATATTCCAGATACAATCATATAATAGGCAGATATAGTGCTATACAGTATTACATGTACAGTATACACATATAACAGCTTATTCTGAAATCTTGTCTGAAAATTTAGGTATTCTGTAAGTGGGCATTTGTGCCATTAAAGTGGTATTGTTGCACCATCTTGTGCATGTATAGCATATCCGCAGGTTATGCCATAAATCCAGGATCCTTAAGAATTGGGATCAACTGTGCACTGTGAAACCCCTTGTTCAATCAGCGCAGTCACAACTTGATTCTGCACCTATGGATGAATGAGGGACTTTACAGTGCACATGCTTGCTTCATTTGGCAGCTGCTTGCATAGGATGGAGCACTGGGAGCAGAGAGCTGTTTATACTGCGCAGATGTTGAACATGTTGTTGAGTCCGCACAGTAGAAGACAGGATGATAGCACACAATGCTGGCTGGACAGGGGTGGCAAAGCAGCCATTTTCATATATACTGCAGCTGCAAAAAAGGAACAAAAAACAAACAAACAAACAAACAGAAGAAACAGATTATGGATGGCAGTTAGTGAATACAGTGACAGTAAAACAGTGAGTAGCATAAAAACATTGCAAAGTGTGCAACTCCTTTAATGATGCTTGTGTCCACCCCTCTCCATTGAAGTCTATAGAAATTATGAGAAATGCTAGTCAATGTTTGCACAGCTCTTTCTGTAAATGTTATCACAGAACCAGGAAATATAGGTTGGTACTTGCCTCTCTCCCCTTTTATTTGTACACTAGTAGAAGGACCCGGCTTCGCCCGGGTATATTTCATCTATTTCATTTAATGTTTGTGTGTGTGTCCGAAAACCGGACTGTCCAGCCTAAAACCAGATGTCTGGCCACCCTAACATCAGCCTGCCCCTAGGGTGGCCAGAGGTCCGGTTTTAGGCTGGACAGTCTGGCTTCTAGACTCCCTGTCCTCCGTCATGTGCAGGGCCTGGATGGACACAGGGATGTCCTTTTAAACAGCTCACTCTCAGACAGCAGCACTGTGCAGTCTGAGCATGAGCTGCAGGGAGAAAGACATCCTCCCTCCCTCCCCTGCAGCTGACAGAAGTTGATTTTTACCTTCATTTTTGCAATCCCTGCCGGCTGCGGAGTGGAAGGGATGTGGCCTGAGCAAATCAGGGATGTGGCTTACTGGGACCTGGGGCGGGGCTTTTAAGTCCTTCTTTTGAGGGCGGTCTGAATTACAGGTCGATACCATGGTAATTTATGAGGAAACAAAGTGGGTGGCAGTGGAAGAAAACATCTTTTGTTACTACTGAACGGTAAATATGTGAAATTTACATTATATTAGGTAATGATTGATGATAAGTTAGTCTAAATAAAGTTATATTTATGGTAACCGGAATACCCCTTTAACAGTGTCATCCACAGCGCTCTGCCCCTTTAAAGCAGACCTACAGAAGTGAAGGAAAATGGCTAGGTTGTTATGGAAACCTGGTGTGAAACTGTCTGCATGTTTGGAGACTAACTGCCTGCGAGCTTCTATTGGCTGATAAGGGTCATGTGACCAGGCATCTATTGGCTAATGCATTTTTAGGGAATATCTCAGAAATGGTATGTCCTGGAGAGCTGAGACCCGCTCTAAAACCTTCCCGGACACCTGATGTACCTGTGTGCCAAATTTCATGATTGTAGCTGCAACGGTGCGGATTCCTTTGCGGATATACACACATACATACATACATACATACACTCAGCTTTATTTATTAGGTTGCACTACTGAAAACAAAATATATGGGAAAAATGTAATATTTCTGTGCATATATAATTAGCAATAATCACAACATTTTGAACTACTATCTGCCCTTCTATAATTATGGATTACTTATCCGAACTGGATGGACAGATGTCTTTTTTCGGCCTTATAAACTATGTAACTATGTTACTTGCCAAATGTAAGGTAAATTTCTTCTAATCATGTGTTGCTAAATGTAACACATTGAAACCATACAGAAGATACTAAATAATGCATGAAAGAGACTTCATATTATGTTTTCTGTTATAAATAGGAATTTGTGTCAAAGGTCATTGTACTTTCATTATAATATTTAATTATATGTTAAATGATATTATTCCCTTTCCCTGTGATTCCCTTGCCAGGCCCTGCAACTTACTAATGTATTTGTGCTACTTTTTCTGTCTCATTCTGGAGATCGGGAGAGTAGTCAAGTGACTGAACCCTCTACGGAGACTGAATTTCCACTGAGTTCATGACCAGACCTCCCATGATTCCCTTTTTCAGAATCCTCCCCCGAATGGTGAAGGTTAGAGTTGAGCAATGTGAGCTTTGGTCACTCCGGTCAAAACTTTGTGTGAATGCTGTACGGAGATCCATCTCTGTTCAGCAGTCAAATACATGGGCTTCAGCGAGGTGAAATGTGTTATCTCTGAAGTCTTGCTGACATCATTAAACACTGGCGAGCAAAGGGAGCATGGAGACTGAAGAGAAGACTCAGTAGGTACACTATTATGCCCTGTAGGAGACTAGGCAAGGTTTACACAATTAGATTTTTTTAGGATCCGGCAAAACCTCTTTAAGGGCTTGTTCATATCACTGTTATGGATTCTGTTTTTTTCCCATTATAATGGAAAATAACGGAATCCATAAGACGGAAGAAAAAACTGAAGCCTTTAAGAGGCATTCCTTTTTGATCCTTCATAATATAAGTCTATGGGCAGCATAACGGATCCATTCTGGTTTCCATTATCCAGGAGTCCAGTCCTGCATAAGGGAAACCAGGATGGATCCGTTATGCTGCCCATAAACTTGTATTATGATAGAATGCAAAACTGAAGCCTTTAAGAGGCATTCCATTTTGCTTTCCGTCATAATAGAAGTCTATGGGCAAGCACAACGGATCCGTCTGGTTTCCGTTCTGCAGAATAGAAAAAAGTCCGGTCGACAGGACTTTGTTTTCTGTCTTGCATAAGGGAAACCAGACGGATCCGTTATGATTGCCCATAGACTTCTATTATGACGGATCAAAACAGAATGCCTCTTAAAGGCTTCCGTTTTGACTTCCGTCTTATGGATTCCGTTATTTTCCGTTATAACGGAAAACAATGACGGAATCCATAACTGTGATGTGAACAAGCTCTAACATGTGCATTGTGTCACATAATGATTAACGGTAATCTAGTATTGTACAAAGGACAACATTTTGATGCAATATTTTATATTATTTCTGTAGGTGATGCTAATAACTGATTAGTAATGATTTTGAATAGATAGAGATAAATCAAGCAATCATAATATAGCCTTTTGTGCAAATTATATATAGTCATTTAGTAAAACGTATTCTAAATAATTACACAAAGTTAATTTGACATCAGTATAAGAGTATTACTAAAGTAAAGTGTTTTCATGGTGAATCAGACCTTTGTGACTTTACTAATTTAACCACCAACCTAACTGTTTTCCCTAGTCCAGCTCGGGCAGTGTGGTAGCAGCTAGAAACATGTAACTGGTCTTGTATGAAAGCTTGTATGACAGCTAAAGTCCAAGCAACAGAGGAGAAATCACTGTTAGAAATCAAGTTGGGAATAAACTTGTTTTTACTTTCATTTTCAGCTGCATTCACAGCATCCCAATTTCTATCAGTGATATCTTTCTCTGTTCTGAACATATTGCTGTCATTTTGGTATAGTGAAAGCTGGGAATATCTGCTGTCAAACAAGATCAGTTGCATGTTTCTAACTGCTACCATTCAGTAGGTAGCAGCATCTAAAGCAGCCCTTCCCCCTCCAGTTAACTACTTTTCCCAATGCTGGAGCTCCACTCTGGCAAAACAGGGGGTTAAAAGAAACGGGGCTCCGTTGTATATCTTACATCTTATGGATTTCCTAATAACAGTTGACTAACAATTCCCAATAACTTACCTCTGAAAGATATCCTGCTTTCCTATATAGACCGTGACAAGAACAACAGCAACAAGGAAAATTACATGGTACAGCTGTAGCACTAACTCCTATAAATAGGAAATACCCTGTTTATAAGGAGTAGGTGAAATTCTCTACCCCCTTCTTCAGCCAACTTTGAAATTATACCAGTTCCTTCAATTTTAATAGGGAATTGTACAAAGTCTAGATCCTAAGTTCTCACCTGTGATACAAGTATTCCATGCATTACATGTTACGTCTCTGGAAGGTATACAGTCTCTAGGATGATTTAATCGGTGGAGCACAAAGTGCGATTACAGCCTCACAGTCTTTGTATGTAATTTATTTGCATAGAGACTGCTTGTATTAGAAAATTTGACAAATTGTGATCAAGAGAAATATTTTCTGTTGCTGTGTTACATCTAGGAAGAGTAGAATTATTGTGAATGGAATTGGTGAGAGTTAGGCTACTTTCACACTAGCGTTTTATAATTCCGGTATTGAGTTCCGTCATAGGGGCTCAATACCGGACTAAAACGCTTCAGTTTTGTCCCCATTCATTGTCAATGGGGACAAAACTGAACTGAAGACAACAGAATGCTCCTGAAAGCATTCCGTTCCGTCTTCAGACCAGAGAACAAACCTCAGCATGCTGCGGTTTGCTCTCCGGTCCAGGCATCCGCACCAAGACGGATCCGTCATGACCCCCAATGAAAGTCAATGGGGACGGATCTGTTTGGTGTGACACAATGGTGAACGGATCCGTCCTCCATTGACTTTCAATGGAGTTCATGACGGATCCGATCCGTCACCTGCACACATACACACAATACACACATACAGACATACACATAAACATAAACATACACAGATATATACACATACAAATACACATACATACTTACATGCTCCCCGGCAGGTCTCCAGAGCGCAGGAGGAACAGGACGGCAAGCATAGATGACGATTCCACCAGGCGCCCAGCAGAGGGCGCTGTGGGGAATTGTCATCTGTGCGCGCCGTCCTGCTCCACCGGCACTCTGGAGACCTGCCGGGAGCATGTAAGTATGTATGTGTATTTGTCTGTGTATATGTGTGTGTGTCTGTGTATATATGTACTGTGTGACATGTGTGGGGCTGGAGCGTGGTTCCGGCTCCACACATGCCCCTGCGGCAGTCCGGATCCGGCAGCACCCTTCACCTGCCGGATCCGGAGTGCCGCTAGTGTGAAAGTAGCCTTAATGAGTATGATTTTCAGTAGCTCAAGTTTACATTCTTCTTTTCATTATCTTTTCAGTCTTAAATCTGTTTCACTGATTAAGTCTTACTTTTAAAAGCCTTTAAAAATTGAAAAAGGGAAATGTATGGGTTGTGCAAATAGTAACACTTTCCCAAAGGGGAACCATAGTAACTAGAGATGAGCTAATCGAAGCTGATGAAGTAGAATTCGTTACGAATTTCATGGAAAATTCGATTCACAACAAAAGCGAATTTCATGGCGATTCGTAGTAACAAATATTTTTTTTTCCCCTAAAATGGCCGCAAGCACATGGCATGGCATGGGGGAAGGATTTCTGGGACAAAGAAGTAAACACCCACTATGCGATCACATGAAGACATGTAGCCAATTAGCAGCCAGCCAGGTCCTGTGATGTCACAGCCCTACAAATAGCTCTGCAGCGCTGGAATCCGCCATTTGCTATTGATTTTAGACCAGAGACAGAAGTCAGTAGAGATAGGGCAAGTGAAAGAAAAACGTTCCTAAAGAAAAGAAATAAGGAGATCAGGGATAGCTAATCTGAATTGCAGGTATAGGAGAGGGGTGATTTCTAGACAGAATCCATAGGGGATTATAGGGGGAAATCGCTATTCTGGTACACTGAGCAGCAGTGAGTGGGCGTAGGGGTTAGCCTGTTATACAGCACTGCACTCTGTTCTAAAGGCTGTTTTGGGGTGCTTTATTCAAAGAAGCACCACTAGTGTTGCTTTTTGCAGTGCAGTAAGAGGGTCAGAGCCTTGTTTGGGTTACATTAAAAAATAAAAAATATATATATCTTTTGGGTTGTGTTTGAGGAAAAACATATAATCCGTGATTGGCAGCTTGTAAATGTGAAAGAAATAGTTGCGGCGTTATTCGCCATACAAATAGACAAGCGCCATATAGTGCTAAATTCTTCAGTGTAGTTGAATTGACAAAAAAACAGTTAATCCATGTTTGTGGGGTTGTTTTTTTAAATAACTTTTTACGGCGTTATTCGCCATCCAAACAGAAAAGCCTCCACACGCTGTGTCCTAGCTGCCTCTACCTCCAAATTTTGTAATTGTGCCACTCTGAGGCCTACTCACGCTGCTGCCGCCACCTCCGCACGCTGTGTCCTAGCTGCCGCTACCTCCAAATTATGTAATTGCGCCACTCTACGGTATGCTGCTGCTGCCGCCGCCTCCGCACGCTGTGTCCTAGCTGCCACTACATCCAAATTATGTAATTGTGCCACTCTGTGGCCTACTCCTGATGCTGCCGCCGCCTCCACACGTTGGGTCCTAGCTGCCGCAACCTCCAAATTATGTAATTGTACCACTCTGTGGCCTACTCATGCTGCTGCCGCTGCCTCCACACGCTGTGTCCTAGCTGCTGCTACCTCTAAATTATGTAATTGTGCCACTCTACGGTATTTTGCATTTTTATGACTGCTGCTGCCTCTCCCAGGGTATGTCACTGTGCCATTCTGTCTCATTAAAATTAGTACGACTCCTGCTGCCTCTCCCACTCTGTGGCCTTGAAATGTGTTCGACTGCTGCCTCTTGCAGCTGCTGTTATGGTGCTACACGTTGGCCTACTAAATGTATTCGACTGCTGCTGCCTCTTGCAGCTGCTGGTACGGTGCCACTCGTTGGCCTAGTAAATGTATTCGACTGCTGCTGCCTCTTGTAGCTGCTGTTACGGTGCCACTCTGTGGCCTTGAAATTTGTTCGACTGCTGCCTCTTGCAGCTGCTGTTACAATGCCACTCGTTGGCCTAGTAAATGTATTCGACTGCTGCTGCCTCTTGTAGCTGCTGTTACGGTGCCACTCTGTGGCCTTGAAATTTGTTTGACTGCTGCTGCCTCTTGCAGCTGCTGTTACGGTGACACTCTGTGGCCTTGAAATTTGTTCAACTGCTGCCTCTTGCAGCTGCTGTTACGGTGCCACTCGTTGGCCTAATAAATGTATTCGACTGCTGCTGCCTCTTGCAGCTGCTGTTACGGTACCACTCTGTGGCCTTGAAATTTTTTCGACTGCTGCCTCTTGCAGCTGCTGTTACGGTGCCACTCGTTGGCCTAGTAAATGTATTCGACTGCTGCTGCCTCTTTCAGCTGCTGTTACGGTGCCACTCTGTGGCTTTGAAATTTGTTCGACTGCTGCCTCTTGCAGCTGCTGTTACGGTGCCACGCGAGCATACGAGCACAGAGGTGCTCGCTCAACCCTACTCCCTATGTGTTTTACTGTACAGTGTTCTACACCACTATCCAGGCTCTCTGCAGCCCGGAAGTAACCATTTTTTACATGATTCACCACAAATTTATTCTGATCGAAGCAAATCTTTTTGGAAAATTTGTCGAACCAGCCGAATCGCATTTTTTAAAAATTCGCTCATCTCTAATAGTAACCATAGATGTTAAAATATTGAAAGCTTATGAATGTTTTTTATGCTTTCTTGTATTCACAATTTTGAAAGAAAATACTAATAAATCCGTGTTCCACTGAGCATTAGCTTCTTAGATTACCTATATATGTGAACAATGATTAACTAAAATTACACATGAGACATGACAAGTGATCTGTAGCTTCAATAAACTATTTGTATTCTAAAGATTAAGATGAATTTGTCATGATAAAATCCCATTAAGTTTAAAGTTTCACCTCCTAAATAATTTTCGAAGTAAGCATATGGCCATGTAGGGTACCTGCCCCAAAGCATCCTTGTGAAAATGTGGGGCTACAGTCCTGAGAAATGTGTGTTTGTATTTTTATGCAAATAAGGTTCACAATAGAGCATGGGTGGCTCTGCTCCATTCAGTGCACTTGGCTTCCCCTGTGTCATCACTACCAGCTGTAAGATCTCAGGGATAGTGGGTGGCATTATGGTGGAGCGATTGAGCACTAAATGAAGAGGCTCTGCCCATGGTGTACTACCCTTCATGGTGGAATGCTTTCTTTGAAACTGATTTTGGAGGTAACAGGATCGTTTTAAGTTTTAATGTTAAAAGGGTTGGCCACTTTCTGGCTACAGTTGACCAATGTATATGTAAGATGTCTAAATGGCACTTACTAATATAGCCTTTGTTGAAATTCTGTGCCATTTTCTATATTTCATTAGGTGTGCCCTCTTTTTGCCATGTCTTTTGTGCTGTCCACACAGAGGTTCTGCCCATAAAATAGCCGCTGATGGAGAGTCATGTGACGAGGTAAATCACCTCCATGTGATGTCTCCTCCTTTCAAAGACACTGTACTTGCACTAAACTCCCAGTATAACAAGTGCAGATGGCAGGTCCAGTGCATTTGAATGGAGTAGACATCACTTGGAGGTGATTTGCCTGGTCACATGAATCTCCACTTTGGATACTTCGATTCACTCAACGCTACTGGTAAGCCAATAAAGGTATCACTCATATAATACTTTTGTCTTTTTTACTACAAAAGTATTTAACATCACTTAGATTTTTCTATGTCTATTTTTGCTATACAAATTAAGGGGGAAATACAAATCTAAATCTGTATGGGGCAGCACAGTGGCTCAGTGGTTAGCACTGGTGTCTTGCAGCGTTGGGGTCCTAGGTTAGAATCTGACCAAGGACAACATCTGCATAGAGTTTATATGTTCTCCCTGTGTTTGTGTGGGTTTCCTGCGGGTACTATGGTTTCCTCCCACTCTCCAAAGACATACTGATAGGGAACTTAGATCGTGAGACTCACTGGGGACATCTGGATGCTAAAGTCTGTAACTTGCCACAAAATATAGTAGTGCTATATAAGTGTATAAAAGAAAAAATATGTAAAATGTCACAGATTTCCATGATGCAGCTTACTTTTGGACTTTTTCTGTAGACATCCTCACAGTCTTACCATACCCTTTAATATTTTGGGAACGTATCTATGAATCTGTAAGATGTCCAATAACATTACTTCATATGATAGAACAACACTTTTTCAAGTACATCCAAGGCAAAACAAAAAATCAATAATCAGAGAACTGAAATAACACCAAAATCTTTTCAGGTCTAAAAAACCTGAGGCTAAAGTGAAAACAAGTTCTGCCTGTGCTGTATTTCTTTTATATAGAATACAAATGTTATCATTTGCATGGATACAGAATTAGGCTTTTCATACACGGATGTGATATTTACAGTGCCTTGCGAAAGTATTGTAAAGTAAGTGGGTCACAATTGTGAAGTGGAACAAAATTTACTGGATCATTTAAACTTCTTTGTAATAATATAAATGAAAAGTTGGGCATGCAAAATTATTCGGCCCATTTACTTTTAGTTCAGAAAACTCACTCCAGAAGTTCATTGAGGATCCCTGAATGATCCAATGTTGTCCTAAATGACTGATGAAGATAAATAGAATCCACCTGTGTGTAATCAAGTCTCCGTATAAATGCACCTGCTCTGTGATAGTCTCAGGGTTCTGCATCATGAAGACCAAGGAACACACCAGGCAGGTCCGTGATACTGTTGTGGAGAAGTTTAAAGCCAAATCCAACTTTTTGGAAACAATGCAAAATGATATGTTTGGCATAAAAGCAACACAGCTCATCACCCTGAACACACCATCCCCACTGTCAAACATGGTGGTGGCAGCATCATGGTTTGGGCCTGCTTTTCATCAGCAGGGACAGGGAAGATGGTTAAAATTGATGGGAAGATGGATGGAGCCAAATACAGGACCATTCTGGATGAAAACCTGTTGGAGTCTGCAAAAGACCTGAGACTAGGACGGAGATTTATCTTCCAACAAGACAATGATCCCAAAGATGAAGCAAAATCTACAATGGAATAGTTCAAAAATAAACGTATCCAGGTCTTAGAATGGCCAAGCCAAAGTCCAGACCTGAATCCAATTGAGAATATGTGGAAAGAGCTGAAAACTGCTGTTCACAAACGCTCTTCATCAAACCTCAAAGAGCTTGAGCTGTTTTGCAAGGAAGAATGGGCATGAATTTCAGTCTCTAGATGTGCAAAACTGATAGAGCCATACCCCAAGCGATTTGCAGCTGTAATCGCAGCAAAAGGTGGCGCAACAAAGTAATAATGCAAGGGGGCCAAATAATTTTACACGTCCCACTTTTCAGTTTTATTATTACAAAAAAAGTTTAAGCGATCCAATAAATTTCGTTCCACTTCACAATTGTGACCCACTTGTTGATTCTTCACCAAAAATTTAAAATGTTATATCTTTTTGTTTGAAGCCTGAAATATGGCAAAAGGTTGAAAAGTTCCAGGGGGATGAATACTTTCGCAAGGCACTGTAAGTATGATGGTGCAGTGTAATTTTAAACAGGTTGTTGGTTAACACCATCAACTATGTTTTTACTAATAGCTATATATGTCAGTGTCACTCTGTCATAATTTGCTATTGCTTTCATTGTGGTATTGAGCTTTAGCGGGGGGGAGCAAAAATTTGAAGAAAAATTACAAAAAGAGAGATGACATCAGAGTGTCATATACTAATTTTCAATTTGGGTAGAATCAATTTGGACCTGAATCAAATCTTTTGAATACCTAATCCTAGCATCACCCAAGAAACATGAATCACAACTTCCTCCTGCAGGAGTCTGCACTATATAATCTATAAGACCATTTTAGCTATATGAAGTATTTATTTGTATCTGTGTCCTGAGCAGTCAGAATCCCTATGTCATGATCTACCCCCTCAGGCCCTGCACTGGGCATAACACAGAAAAATAATTTGGCCTAGTCCTTTTAATAAGCACTAGTCAATGTACAGTACAGACAAAAAGTTTGGACACACCTTCTCATTCAGAGTTTTATGTATTTTCATGACTATGAAAATTGTAGATTCACACTGAAGGCATCACAACTATGAATTAACACATGTGGAATTATATACTTAACAAAAAAGTGTGAAACAACTGAAAATATGTCTTATATTCTAGATTCTTCAAAGTAGCCACATTTTGATTTGATTACTGTTTTGCACACTCTTGGCATTCTCTTGATGATCTTCAAGAGGTATTCACCTGAAATGGTATTCCAACAGTCTTGAAGGAGTTTCCAGAGATGCTTAGCACTTGTTGGCCCTTTTGCCTTCACTCTGCGGTCCAGCTCACCCCAAACCATCTCAATTGGGTTCAGGTCTGGTGACTGTGGAGGCCAGGTCATCTGGCGTAGCACCCCATCACTCTCCTTCTTGGTCAAATAGCCCTTACACAGCCTGGAGGTGTGTTTGGGGTCATTGTCCTGTTGATAAATAAATGATAGTCCAACTAAATGCAAACCGAATGGAATAGCATGCAGCTGCAAGATGCTGTGGTAGCCATGCTGGTTCAGTAAGCCTTCAATTTTGAATAAATTCCCAACAGTGTCACCAGCAAAGCAACCCCACACCATCACACCTCCTCCTCCATGCTTCACGGTGGGAACCAGGCATGTAGAGTCCATCCGTTCACCTTTTCTGCGTCACACAAAGACACGGTGGTTGGAACCAAAGATCTCAAATTTGGACTCATCAGACCAAAGCACAGATTTCCACTGGTCTAATGTCCATTCCTTGTGTTCTTTAGCCCAAACAAGTCTCTTCTGCTTGTTGCCTGTCTTTAGCAGTGGTTTCCTAGCAGCTATTTTACCATGAAGGCCTGCTGCACACAGTCTACTCTTAACAGTTGTTGTAGAGATGTGTCTGCTGCTAGAACTCTGTGTGGCATTGACCTGGTCTCTAATCTGAGCTGCTGTTAACCTGCGATTTCTAAGGCTGGGGACTCGGATGAACTTATCCTCCGCAGCAGAGGTGACTCTTGGTCTTCCTTTCCTGATGCGGTCCTCATGTGAGCCAGTTTCTTTGTAGCGCTTGATGGTTTTTGCGACTGCACTTGGGGACACTTTTCCCAATTTTTCGGACTGACTGACCTTCATTTCTTAAAGTAATGATTGCCACTCGTTTTTCTTTACTTAGCTGCTTTTTTCTTGCCATAATACAAATTCTCACAGTCTATTCAGTAGGACTATCAGCTGTGTATCCACCTGACTTCTGCCCAACACAACTCATGGTCCCAACCCCATATATAAGGCAAGAAATCCCACTTATTAAACCTGACAGGGCACACTTGTGAAGTGAAAACCATTTCAGGTGACTACCTCTTGAAGCTCATCAAGAGAATGCCAAGAGTGTGCAAAGCAGTAATCAAAGCAAAAGGTGGCTACTTTGAAGAACCTATAATATAAGACATATTTTCAGTTGTTTCACACTTTTTTGTTAAGTATATAATTCCACATGTGTTAATTCATAGTTGTGATGCCTTCAGTATGAATCTACAATTTTCATAGTCATGAAAATACAGAAAACTCTTTGAATGAGAAGGTGTGTCCAAACTTTTGGTCTGTACTGTACATTTCAAGTGCAGCAGAACAAATATTGTCAAGCATGAACGTATACATGATTTCTGGAAATGACTATGGTATATTAAAAATAATTTCCCAAATCCCAAACTTCAAGACAAAGTTGCAATGCTTCTTGCCATGTCAGCGCTGCTTGGCAGTTTTCTAATAACAGTCTAGTAAAGAAGTAAGGACAGTGTCAGAGGATAATTAATGGCCTGTGACTTATTCTAAAAGCAGTATCTAAACACTGGCAAAGCTGATGAAGTCTGAAGAAAGAATTTCTACAAATACAGAAAAAGTTAATGAAATATTTACACTATTTCTATTTAAATATATGCTTGCCTGCAAAATATATGAATGTTTTGTAGTTAAAATGGGCATTTTCTTAACTCTGTATATGTATACACTAACGTGGTAGACCAATTAACTCACATAGGCCTTATCAAAGACCCATATTTGTAGACAGCACTCTTCCAGGGGTTTTGCCTCTCATTAGTTCAAAGCAGTGTACTGTCTGGCTGAAGTGGATGCTTAAGAAGTAGCTCCATATTGGGGTCAGAGTTATTGGTTTTTATAGAGGATCAGAGATATGTGAAGATTAAGGACCATTTTACACATGCATACTCAGTGGGAGATTTATAATCTCTCTGCACTAGAGATGAGCGAGCACTAAAATGCTCGGGTGCTCGTTATTCGAGTCAAACTTTTCCCGATGCTCGGGTGCTCGTTTCGAATAACGAACCCCATTGAAGTCAATGGGAGACTCGAGCATTTTTGCAGGGGACCAAGGCTCTACCTAGGGAAGGCTGGGTGAAAACCTGGAAACCTCAGAAAATGAAGGAAACACCACGGAAATGGACAGGAAACAGCAGGGGCAGCATGCATGGATGCCTCTGAGGCTGCCTAATCCCACCATTACCTCAAATTCTCAGGCAACAGCCTGGTGGTTACCCTCATGGCAATTGTGCTCACCCAGACCAAGAAAGGCGAGGCAAATACCCATCACATGTTAGGGAAGCACCCAACTAGGTGCAACGAAGGTCCATCACCGCCTGCAGGTGACACCACTGCTCATGCTGGCACTGCAGCTGAAATCAAGTTTAGTATCTGTTGCTGTGCCTGCTGGTGGTATAGTGGTGAGCATAGCTACTTCCCAAGCAGTTGACCTGGGTTCGATTCCCATCTATCATAGGAGGCAATTCAGAATCAGTACAATATCTAATACGTCCCCTATCCGGGTAAATTGTTTGCAGAGAGGGCCTGTAGGTGGGGGGAAGGAGGTTGAGCTGGAAGAGCCAGAGGAGTGCCCCCTGGGCTAGCATGTGTGGTGGTGACAACAGCCGGAATGGATTTGGAAAAACTGTTGCTTTAACCCATATGGTATCGATTCTTCTTAGTTTAATACCGTATACGTCCCCTATCTTGGGACCCTATATTTAATGGATTTTTCAAACACGGAAAACGGAAAAAAAGCTTGCTCTGGCCAGGGGAGTGTCCATGCTCTGCCTATCACAGGTCATGAGGCAGATAAAAGAAGAACAAAAACAAACATCAGTACAACTTCTGATACGTCCCCTATCCGGCTAAATTGTTTGTAGAGTGGGCCTGTAGGTGGGGGGGGCAGGCTGGGGCAAGGAGGTTTCGGTGGAAGAGCCAGAGGAGTGCCCCCTGGGCTAGCATGTGTGGTGGTGACAACAGCCGGAATGCATTTGGAAATACTCTAGCATCAGCCGGTGCAGTATCGATTCTTCTCAGTTTAATACCGTATACGTCCCCTATCTTGGGACCCTATATTTAATGGATATTTCGAACACGGAAAACGGAAAAAGAGCTTGCTCTGGCCAGGGGAGTGTCTTTCCCACTGCAGCTAAGGGGACGTGTCCATGCTCTGCCTATCACAGGTCATGAGGCAGATAAAAGAAGAACAAAAACAAACATCAGTACAACTTCTGATACGTCCCCTATCCGGCTAAATTGTTTGTAGAGTGGGCCTGTAGGTGGGGGGGGCAGGCTGGGGCAAGGAGGTTTCGCTGGAAGAGCCAGAGGAGTGCCCCCTGGGCTAGCGTGTGTGGTGGTGACAACAGCCGGAATGCATTTGGAAATACTCTAGTATCAGCCGGTGCAGTATCGATTCTTCTCAGTTTAATACCATATACGTCCCCTATCTTGGGACCCTATATTTAATGGATATTTCGAACACGGAAAACGGAAAAAGAGCTTGCTCTGGCCAGGGGAGTGTCTTTCCCACTGCAGCTAAGGGGACGTGTCCATGCTCTGCCTATCACAGGTCATGAGGCAGATAAAAGAAGAACAAAAACAAACATCAGTACAACTTCTGATACGTCCCTTTCCGGCTAAATTGTTTGTAGAGTGGGCCTGTAGGTGGGGGGGGCAGGCTGGGGCAAGGAGGTTCGCTGGAAGAGCCAGAGGAGTGCCCCCTGGGCTAGCATGTGTGGTGGTGACAACAGCCGGAATGCATTTGGAAATACTCTAGCATCAGCCGGTGCAGTATCTATTCTTCTCAGTTTAATACCGTATACGCCCCCTATCTTGGGACCCTATATTTAATGGATATTTCGAACACGGAAAACGGAAAAAGAGCTTGCTCTGGCCAGGGGAGTGTCTTTTCCACTGCAGCTAAGGGGACGTATCCATGCTCTGCCTATCACAGGTCATGAGGCAGATAAAAGAAGAACAAAAACAAACATCAGTACAACTTCTGATACGTCCCCTATCCGGCTAAATTGTTTGTAGAGTGGGCCTGTAGGTGGGGGGGGCAGGCTGGGGCAAGGAGGTTTCGCTGGAAGAGCCAGAGGAGTGCCCCCTGGGCTTGCGTGTGTGGTGGTGACAACAGCCGGATGGATTTAGAATGACGACGCAGGACCCCAACTTAAAAATTTTGCATCAACCGGTACAGTCGTAAATTATGAGATTGATCAACTGTGGTATGTATACTACTCAGTTTAAAACCGTATATGGCAGCTATCCGGAAAAATGGTTTGGAGAGAGAGAAAGATAGGACAAAGACGTAAATTGTTTGGAGAGAGGGCCTGTAGGTGGGGGGGGGCAGGCTGGGGGGAAGGAGGTTTCGCTGGAAGAGCCAGAGGAGTGCCCCCTGGGATAGCGTGTGTGGTGGTGACAACAGCCGGATGGAGTTAGAATGACGACACAGGACCCCAAAATAAAAATTTAGCATCAACCGGTCCAGTCGTAAATTATGAGATTGATCAAGTGCGGCATGACTTTTAAATGGATATTGCATGTGGTCACGTACTCCCTGGAACCCCATAGTCACCCCTTCCCTGATGTGCTAGCCCAGAACATTCTCTGCCCCAATTCGCAAGACCTTTTGCTGTTTCCGTGTGCTGACAGTGGTGATTTACCAGTGTTGTCTGAGGAGGTGGTGGACAATGGCGAGACACAGGTGTCGGGGGGTGAGGTAGTTGTATGGGAAGCAAGTTACAGTGGGGACTCCTTGGGGGGAATTTCTCATGATGGGACAGATTCAACTTGGGTGGATCAGGCACAGGAACAGATGAATTTTTTGGGGGGTTTAGTTAACTTTTATTTAGCAAAAATAACCACAGAGATATTTATTCGTTATCTTCTCTGCGCAGTCTGGCGTTGGGGTTCCTAACTTTGATGGCGAGCTGTGCCGCTCTCTCCACAATGGTCTGGGTGTTCTTAGATGGAGACTTTGTCGGCGATTTCAGTACAGAAGGACTTGTTGCTCATCCACAGAACCTCGTCCTCCTTGACATTGTGGACAAGGAATTTGCGGGTGGACCAGGAATTTGCGGAACCCTGTGAGCAGCATGTGTTTGGTCTTCTACTTGCTACCGTATCCAATGTTGGGCAATATAGATTCGCAAGTAATATTATTTTTCACACCTATCCCAAAAATAAAAATGTATGCAGTATGCGCAAATAAAACTTGGAACTGGAATTGGAGAGAGGGCCTGTAGGTGGACCTTCGGAAAAATTGTTTGAATAGAGGGCCTGTAGGGGGCCCTCCTGAAAAATTGTTTGAAGAGAGGGCCTGTAGGTGGAACTCTGGAAAAATTGTTTGAATAGAGGGCCTGTAGGTGGACCTCTGGAAAAATTGTTTGAATAGAGGGCCTGTAGGGGGCCCTCCTGAAAAATTGTTTGAAGAGAGGGCCTGTAGGGGGCCCTCCTGAAAAATTGTGCTAAAAGAGTGCCAGTTGGACACCAGCCAGTTGAAAAATGGCGTTTTTTGGGTCAGCGTTAGGCAAAGACGATATGGAGGAGGAGTAGAGAAGAGGAGTAGAGAAGAGGAATCGGATACATAAGTTATTTAAATCTTTAGCTGCTTTCCCCCGGAGGAGATTTGAATTCCGGTGAAATCCAGGCTTTGTTCATTTTAATAAGTGTCAGCCTGTCAGCGCTGTCAGTTGACAGGAGTGTACGCTTATCGGTGATGACGCCACCAGCTGCACTGAATACCCGCTCTGACAGCACGCTAGCGGCAGGGCAGGCCAACACCTCCAAGGCGTACAGCGCCAGTTCAGGCCACGTGTCCAGCTTTGAAACCCAGTAGTTGTATGGAGCAGAGTGATCGCTACGGACGTTGGTATGGTCAGCTAGGTACTCCCTCACCATCTTTCTGTACAGCTCCCCCCTACTCTGCCTAGACTGGGGACAGGTGACAGTGTCTTGCTGGGGTGACATAAAACTGGCAAAGGCCTTGGAGAGCGTTCCCCTGCCAGTGCTGGACAAGCTGCCTGCTCGCCTCCTCTCCCCTGCTACTTGGCCCACAGAACCATGCCTCTGCCGCTAGCGGCGTCAGATGGGAAGAATTGTTTCAGCTTGTGCACCAGGGCCTGTTGATACCTATTCACTCTCATACTCCTTTCCTCTGCAGGGATGAGAGTGGAAAGGTTCTGCTTGTACCATGGGTCCAGGAGAGTGAACACCCAGTAATCGGTGTTGGAAAAAATTCTTCTAACGCGAGGGTCACGGGATAGGCAGCCTAACATGAAGTCTGCCATGTGCGCCAGAGTCCCAACACGCAAGAATTCCCTCTCCTCACTGACCTGACTCTCCATTTCCTCCTCCTCCTCCTCCTCCTCCTCCAAGTCCTCCTCTTCAGCCCATACACGCTCAAGAGTTAAGGACTGAGCACTGGTACCCTCTACTGTCTCGCCGACATTCTCCTCCTCTTCCTCCTCATCCTCATCCCCCTCCTCCGATACGCGCTGAGAAACAGACCGGAGGGTGCTCTGGCTATCAAGCGACGTATCTTCCTCCACCGTCTCTTGTGACAAGCGCAAAGCATCCGACTTGATGCTGAGCAGTGAGTTTTTCAACAGGCAAAGCAGCGGGATGGTGAGGCTGATAATGGCGGCATCGCCGCTAATCATCTGTGTTGACTCCTCAAAGTTGCTCAACACCTGGCAGATATCAGACATCCACGTCCACTCCTCATTGTAGACTTGAGGAATCTGAGAGACCTGACTACCAGTTCTGGTGGAAGATGACATCTGGCAGTCTACAATCGCTCTGCGCTGCTGGTAAACTCTGGATAACATGTTTAATGTAGAATTCCATCTCGTGGGCACGTCGCACAACAGTCGGTGAGCGGGCAGTTGTAGGCGGCACTGCACTGCCCTGAGAGTGGCAGCATCTGTGCTCGACTTGCGGAAATGCGCACAGATGCTGCGCACCTTGGTGAGCAAATCAGACAGATTGGGGTATGTCTTGAGGAACCGTTGAACAATTAGGTTGAACACGTGGGCCAGGCATGGCACATGTGTCAGTCTGCCGAGTTGCAGAGCCTCCACCAGGTTACGCCCATTGTCACACACAACCATGCCTGGCTTGAGGTTCAGCGGTGCCAGCCACACATCGGTCTGCGCCGTGATACCCTGTAACAGCTCTTGGGCGGTGTGCCTTTTGTCACCTAAGCTCAGCAGTTTGAGCACCGCCTGCTGGCGCTTACCCACGGCACTGCTGCTGCGCCTAGAGCTACCTACTGAAGGCGCCGTGCCCACGGATGGTAATTCGGTGGAGGAGGAGGAGGGGTCGGAGGAGGAGGCATAGTACGTCTGAGAGACCGTGACCGAGGTAGGCCCCGCAATCCCCGGTGTGGGCAGTACATGAGCGGCCCCAGACCTCTGGTGATGTCATTTCCGCCAGGCGTTCACAGGAAGTATGTCAGGCACCACGCCCTGCCAATTAGCTCGCTGCTATTTAAACCCTGAGCTTCTGCTGGGCAGGGTCGGTGCCTTGTTGTTCATGTGCGACTGCTATTCGGTCCGGTCCCTTTGCTACTGACGCTGTATGGTGCCTTGTATGTTTGAGTGCCTTCTTGCAGTGGTGCGTGGGCTCCTGTACCTGCTTCACTGTCTCAGTCTTCTCGTGTAGTGTGAATTACTCTGGGTGTTTAAAGGCTACGCTTGCGGCTGTGCCATAGCTCCCTCCTGGAGCACGGGTACACGGTGGGCGTCGCCCGTCTGGAGGTCTGTGTAGCCAAAGCTCTGGCTCCAGTCTCAAGCGCTGTTGCGCAGTACATGTTGGTGTAAGCTGTTACTTTACTATTGTGTATCTTGCCTCCTGTATTATTTCTCCCTTCGGAAGCAGTCGTTATTGTCCGGCTGACCAGGGTTTGGGTCCAGTGATCCCCAGTGATTCTGCCAAGTGGCAAAGTCACTTATTTATTTTATTTGTGCCTCAGTGGCCTAACAATGCCAAACATATCGCTTTGCGTTTCCAAAAAGTTGGATTTTGGTTTCATCTGACCAGAGCACCTTCTTCCACATGTTTGGTGTGTCTCCCAGGTGGCTTGTGTCAAACTGTAAACCAGACTTTTTATGGATATCTTTGAGAAATGGCTTTCTTCTTGCCACTCTTCCATAAAGGCCAGATTTGTGAAGTGTTCGACTGATTGTTGTCCTATGGACAGACTCTCCCACCTCAGCTGTAGATCTCTACAGTTCATCCAGAGTGATTATGGGCCTCTTGGCTGCATCTCTGATCTGTCTTCTCCTTGTTTGAGATGAAAGTTTAGAGGGACGGCCGGGTCTTGGTAGATTTGCAGTGGTCTGATACTCCTTCCATTTCAATATGATCGCTTGCACAGTGCTCCTTGGGATGTTTAAAGCTTGGGAAATCTTTTGGTATCCAAATCCGGCTTTAAACTTCTCCACAACAGTATCATGGACCTGCCTGATGTGTTCCTTGGTCTTCATGATGCTCTCTGTGCTTTAAACAGAACCCTGAGACTATCACAGAGCAGGTGCATGTTTGACAGTGGGGAATGTGTGTTCAGGGTGATGAGCTGTGTTGCTTTTATGCCAAACATATCGTTTTGCATTGTTTCCAAAAAGTTGGATTTGGCTTTAAACTTCTCCACAACAGTATCACGGACCTGCCTGGTGTGTTCCTTGGTCTTCATGATGCAGAACCCTGAGACTATCACAGAGCAGGTGCATTTATACGGAGACTTGATTACACACAGGTGGATTCTATTTATCTTCATCAGTCATTTAGAACAACATTGGATCATTCAGAGATCCTCAATGAACTTCTGGAGTGAGTTTTCTGAACTGAAAGTAAATGGGACGATTCATTTTGCACGCCCAACTTTTCAGTTTTATTATTACACAAAAGTTTAAATGATCCAATAAATTTTGTTCCACTTCACAATTGTGACCCACGTGTTGTTGATTTTTCACCAAAAATTTAAAATGTTATATCTTTTGCCTGAAATGTGGCAAAGGGTTGAAAAGTTCCAGGGGGCCAAATACTTTCGCAAGGCACTGTATGTTGTTTCTAAAGTAAAAAAAAAAATAAATTCCAAAAACTGTCCCTTGTTAGAGACAGGTGATGTTTTAATACCCACAGTGTTATCAGAAAAAAACATTTTCTTTACCCCTCCCCCCACTGCAATAATTGGTCATCATAACCAGTGTTGTCATCATCACCATTCAGCCTCATCCACCTGCACCACCGACTCCTCTTCCTTATGCTCCTCTTCTACCAGTGGTAGCTACTCATTCTTATGCCCTTCCTCCATTTTACTTCATGGGACATTTTCCATATGTGTCCCCAGCTACAGGGGGGCCAGAAAGATGTGGAAGCTATTCTTCTTCCACAATCCCATGTTACCGCAGTGTGTGCATCTGCTCTAATATAAATATCCTGGGGATGACCTTGTTGATGCCAAAGTTGTTCTTACTAACAAATCTGGTGGCCTCTTCAAAGGGCCTAACTATGCTAAATATGTCTCAAATGAGATGCCCCTGCCTGACCTCAAAACAACACATGATCCCTGCTATATGTTCTTATGCATGATTAAATAAATCACCACTTTACACTGCTTGCACATATGTATATGCAAGGTGGAATTCCAGTGAGTTGGAATGTCGTGGATCAAGCCATGCAATAACAGACTGTTCTGTTGCTACAAGTCCAAAAGGAAATTCCTTGCTACATAAGAAGGGCTGAAATGCAAGAACTGCCTCATGGACATGGCCAACACCTTCTGCAAGCCGTGGTACTTTTTTAAAAATCATCACATCACTACATTTATCACATGCACCACACAGAGACCATGTTTTATTTCTCCCAAATGCAGCACAGCCACGGTGTTCTTGTCAATGTTGTTGAATACCTAGCCCTGCTGGAGATGGCTCCACTTCACACAGCATGGTAACAATTCATTTTACACATATGATAGGAGGGAGGAAGATTGGAAGGTTTTGAAAGAGACCGATAACGGCCTGGTTTGGGAACCAGATTGACACAAAAATTATGTTGTCAGTAGAACCTGTCCTCATTGCTGCAGTGCTGCTTTGCTGCTTCGCTGCTGTCACGAAAAACATTGACCCAGTGAGCTGTTAAAGATGTACTGTTCCTGCCCATAACAAGCTTCTGCAGGTGTCCACAGTGCAGCAACAATTACAAGGAGCTGTCCACAATTGAATTTTATGGAGAAATGATGGTGGCTAGGTATCTTTCAGCTGAAGAGGGGGAGGGGTGAGGCCGCTTCCTGCTGGCGTATCTCAGGATGTGTAATAGCTAGGGATTTATGCCAGGTCGTGTATTAGAACTGACAATCTCAAAATTCTAACTAATGATTTATTGTGGCTAGAGCTGCCATCCTGGTCTTGTTTTAAAGCTGAGGCTGTTACACAGCCTAAGATCCAGCCATCAGCATCAAAGATGTACACGATAATTACTTGGCTACTGAGCTGCCATCCTTCATGGACAAAAGCGATAAATCCTTGGCAGGGAAAGAGTTAATGCTTATGTCCAAAAAATTGTCTGGTGAGCTAAAAATGTACTCAATGTATGGATCAACACTTTAATACAGAAAATATTTTACACTAAATTAAGATAAATAATATACGGTCAATTATGTACTTATGGTTGGGGCAGTTTATTTTTAACGTGCTTTATAAGGACTCAGTTATGATTTAAGGACTCTGTCCGAAACGCGTAAACTGTTTTTGGAGTATGAAAACTACACTTAGCTGTTCTGAATTTTGAAATAAAGCGCCTGAAATAACACTTTTTCCCTTCCCTTTATAAGGACACTTATCACCATTAAAAAAATAGCATTTTTAATATTTACTGTACTTTTCTGTTATCCTGTTTTGAAAAAAAACATGTTAAGAAAATTAGTAAATGTGTATGGCATACAGTGTAATATGTAATTTTTCTTTTACAATCTCACATTTTCCTCTTTGTTTTTTGATGTTACTCTTACTGATCTTAGAAGCCACCAGTCTTTAAATCAGAGCAATAAAGACCTGTCAATGATTTAGTCTGCATGTTCAAGAGAATATATACCTTATAAGTGAAGTACATTGTCACGCATTACAAAATACACTGTGAGTATTGCACACATAAAGTACTGTTGCTCACTACCTCTTGGGCTAAACACTGTAGACAACTAAAGCTGAGGTGCCCTTATTTCTTAAAACATAACTTTTATTCCTTCTCCAAGGTTAAAAAATACAAAAGGAGGTGAAAATGTGTATAGACTACTAGAGTAGGTAGCTGATCGATGGGCACGCTATAGTTTAGGAGGGTAGGTCCAGTGACGGGTGCTCACAACTAGTTATCCCTAAAATACTTGCCCTAGCATGCTTTTCTAGGAAGAAGGGAAAACCTCAATGGCTGATGTCGGAGCACCCATCCTGAGAAGGACGACCCCCAGCCTCCGGAACCTCAGACCTATGACTCAGACTATTAAGTACCTAACTCTTTTGCTACCTAGCATCTGTCACTCCGATGCATTTCTCCCTATATGTAGGGTCATCAGGGAGAGATAAGAGCTGTGGCAGCAGATAATTAAATGGCAGTGGCAAAGGTGTGTCCATACTTACCAGGTATATATAGAGAGTCTGGTATTCACCTCATTGCCCCTTTTCCAATCCCACTGGAGGGGAGGGACCCAATCAGAGCATGGCAGCTGCATGTGCAGGTCCACTTCCTGCCTCCTGAACCGGAAGTGACGCACTATGGGGCGGAGTAGTTGCTATGGGGACAAGGCAGCGCGTCCCCAACAGGTCCTGTCCGCTGCCGCTATCACAATGGTGTGACGCGCTGGACCTAGCTGTAATCCAGCACCTCAGGAACAAAATGCTAATAGGATATGTGTAAAATGAAGTGTCGTAGCGCTCTTTTAACATTGTGTTGAAGTACCAGTCAGTTTCTACTGACGGAATACACACACTATTTACCATATGCAGTACATTCAAACCTTATGCACACTGACCACTCTACTTTATGTAAATACAGTCTCTTAGAAGCAGAGTAAATAAATGGGCTGATATACAATGTAATAAGTGTCAGGGGTCAGAATAAAAATAAGGATAATAATAAACCCAGTCTGTGTGTGAAACAAGTCTGAGCTCATATTGGATGTACTAGATGTCCATCACATAGGTTGATTGAACAGCGCCCCCTGAAAAAGCTCATTAAAAAGACACAGCTGACATAAAAGACACAGAGATGTAATCGCGACGTGGTAAAAATCCTACTCTAAGTTTTCCTGGAACTTAACAGGGTCTAAACTGTAGAGGGATCAACTAAAACTTGTGAAGATTCTGGTAGATTCCGTGACCCCAATGACATCTCTGTGTCTTTTACGTGGATTAATCAGCTTTTTCAGGGGGCGCTGTTAACCCTTGAAAGCCCACAATTGCAGCATTAGATGTCACAATCAGCGATGAACGTATTATCTGAAGGGGTTCAATGACGGGGGAAGCATGATTGACGTTCCCCGTCATTGCACCGAATGTTTTTTGTCACAAATTGAATTTCTTTTTGAAATTTGATGAAGAAGCCGAATCAAATTTTTCAGAACTTCTCCCATCACTAAAAGCTATGTACACCTTTGAGGGCAATTTTTTAGGACTGCTTTTTACTCATTTTGGGCTAAAAATCATTTTTTTATTGGTCTTTATTAAAAATATTGATTTTTTTCTGTCACAAATGGTTAACTGTTTTTTCTAGCTGCGTGACTGGTACGTTTTACTTTCATTTTGTGCCGATCATCTAATTAACCTCTAAAACCTCTAAAATACTAAACGTTCATAAACACTTATACAAGCCACATTCGTATCATTAAGATCAGAACTGAGCTATAATGAATGAGGTCAGACATTAGAGATAAGGAGTTTGTCATCTGAGCTGCCTGACGGAACAGAGTGAAAATTCTGATCCTGCTACTAGAAACATATTATAAGTTTTGATTGGTGGGATTTTGAGTGCTGAGACCCCCACCGATCGCTGGACTGTGAAGCAAGAAGTGCTCGCATATAGCTTCTCACTGAAGAGCCTGTCTCCTGCAGCAAAAGGAGAGAGTGCTATATGCATACTCTTCTCTCTCCTCATTCTAGCAATCATAGTGGTCTCAGCACTCAGAGCCCCACCAATCAAAACTTCTGACATGTCTGTATAACATATTGAAAGTTATACCAAAACCCAGTGATCCTTTAAATGTTATTGTTGGATAGACCCGATTATCAATTATTTTATGTTCAAGCACCTATTGTGATTTTATTACATTCTTTTGGATTGATTTTTGTTAAATCGAGGGGAAAAAAGTATTTTATGGATATATGGGAACATGTGTTAATTTCTTTGGATATATTACATTAGCTAATCCAGTGTTACTGGATGTTACTGACTCCTTCAAAGATTGTTGACAGTTCTAAAAAAATATAATTGAAGGGACAATTAAATCCATGTAATATTTAGAAAAACCAAAATAAAGATACATTTGGTTGGTTTCCTGTCCATATAACACTCTCTCCCATTGTTTTCCCTTTCTGCCCTTCCCCTTGCTTTCCCTATGTTATGTTTTAAGAAGGTTTTTTCAAGAAGGGAAGATTAGATTGTGAGCCCCAATGTGGGCAAGGACTGATGTAAGTAAGTGCGGGTTCTCATTTGCGCCATGGAATTCCATTATAGGTTCCATTATAACAGAGTTATAAAGGAATATAAAGTAATTTTAGAACAGAATGCAAAACCAAAGCGTTTAAGAGGAATTCTGTTTTGCTCTGCCCTAATACATGTCTATGGGGACACATAACAGTTCCATTCGACAGGACTATTTTTTTACGTCTTGTATAATGGAACCAAACAGAACCGTTATGTGTCCCCATAGACATGTATTAGCAAAACGGAGTTCCTCTTAAAGGTTTCCGTTTTGCATTCCGTCCTAAAATTCCATTATATTCCGTATTAACTCTGTTATAACAGAACCTATAACGGAATTCCATAACACCAGTGTGAACCCACCTTAACAATGACCTCTGTTCAGTGTTATGTAACCAGTAATGTGTATTGTTCTCAGATATCCTGCTGACAAAATTTGCCTCAAAATTGGACTGTAGCATTATCCACTTTCATTCATTCACTTCTCTTGTTGCTTTTGATAAAATTTTTAGGTTTACAGTTCAGAGAAAAGGCTAAATTTACTATCTTAAAGACTGCACTATAATTCTAATATAATGGTCATTGCAATGAATTTAATATAGAGCTTATGTTAGAATACAGCATGTAAGATGTTACTTTTGAAGATATTTTAATAACTGTAAGAGTATATTAACCCCTTGGCGACATTAGACGTACCGGTACGTCCTGAGCACGAGGTAGTTCGTGCTACAGGGCGTACCGGTACGTCTTGCATTGAAACCCCCCCTGCTCAGTGCAGGGGGGGTTAAATGCTGTAATGGGTGCTGTTTAGGGCACCCAGCCACCCATAGTTAAGGCCTCGGGGGGTGCCGTGCACCCCCCATAAAGGCGATCGCTGTGAATGGCTGGTCTATTCAGACCAGCCATTCACAGCAGGCAAGGGGTACTCGGCGGGGATAGCGCTATTCTAGCGAATCCCCGCCGAGTATCAGTAATTAGGGGGAGGTCAGGGTGTCCCCCCCGCCCCCCTGATTAGCTGTGGGCAGATGGGTGGGCAGATGGGCAGGCGGGGGGGAGACCTGCAACGTGCGGGCGGCTGCCGCGAGTGCCGCCCGCAACGATCTTTTTAGGATGGCTGATCTTTATTCAAGCAGAGTATCAGCATACAGCTGATACTCTGCTTGAAACTGCTGACATCGGTGCTGGCACCGATGTCAGCAGTTTAACCCCTTCCATGCCGCGGTCCGTAGGGACCGCTGTATGGAAGGGGTTAACAGGGAGGGAGCGCTCCCTCCCTCTCCCATCGGCGCTGCGGTGCGCTGGCAGCGCCGATGGTGTGGGCAGATGAGAGGGAGGAAGCTCCCTCTCCCTTCCATCGGGACGCTGCTCTGCTGTGGCAGCGTCCCGATGGTTACCATGGCAACCAGACGCTTTCGTCTGGCTTGCCATGGAAGCCTGTTCAAGCTCCTGCTAAAGGCAGGAGCTTGAACAGGCTATAAGAAAATACACTGCAGTACACTATACAGTGTACTGCAGTGTATTGTAAAATACCAGACCCACTGGTTCTTGAAGAACCAAGTGGATCTGAGTCAAGAAAGTGGAAAAAAAAAAAAAAAGTTAAAAAAAAGTTAAAAAAATTGATTAAAAATAAAAAAACACACAATACATAAACATGTTAGGTATCGCCACATCCGTAACAATCTGCTCTATAAAAATATTACATGAGGTGGCCCCCCAGGCGAATGCTGTAAAAAAATTTTTAAAAAAACTATGGCAAAATAGCCATTTTTTTCCCTCTTCCCTCACAAAAACTGTAATAGCAGGCGATCAAAAAGGCGTATTTACCCCAAAATGGTATCAATTCAACCGTCATCTTGTCCCGCAAAAACTGTACCCTACCTGAGACAATCGCCTGAAAACTGAAAAAAATATGGCTCTCTGAAAATGGCAACACAAAAAAAATATTTTATTCTGTTCAAAAATGCATCTAATGTGTAAAACTTTCCAACAATAAAAAAGTTGGACATATTGGGTATCGCTGCGTCCGTAACAACCTGCTCTATAAAAATATTACATGAGATGGCCCCCAGGCGAATGCTGTAAATTTTTTTTTTAAAAAACTATGCCAAAATAGCCATTTTTTTCCCTCTTCCCTCACAAAAAGTGTAATAGCAGGCGATCAAAAAGGCGTAATTACCCCCAAAATGGTATCAATTCAACCGTCATCTTGTCCCGCAAAAACTGTACCCTACCTGAGACAATCACCTGAAAACTGAAAAAAATATGGCTCTCTGAAAATGGCAACACAAAAAAAATATTTTATTCTGTTCAAAAATGCATCTAATGTGTAAAACTTTCCAACAATAAAAAAGTTGGACATATTGGGTATCGCTGCGTCCGTAACAACCTGCTCTATAAAAATATTACATGAGATGGCCCCCCAGGCGAATGCTGTAAATTTTTTTTTTTAAAAACTATGCCAAAATAGCCATTTTTTTCCCTCTTCCCTCACAAAAAGTGTAATAGCAGGCGATCAAAAAGGCGTAATTACCCCAAAATGGTATCAATTCAACCGTCATCTTGTCCCGCAAAAACTGTACCCTACCTGAGACAATCGCCTGAAAACTGAAAAAAATATGGCTCTCTGAAAATGGCAACACAAAAAAAATATTTTATTCTGTTCAAAAATGCATCTAATGTGTAAAACTTTCCAACAATAAAAAAGTTGGACATATTGGGTATCGCTGCGTCCGTAACAACCTGCTCTATAAAAATATTACATGAGATGGCCCCCCAGGCGAATGCTGTAAATTTTTTTTTTTAAAAACTATGCCAAAATAGCCATTTTTTTCCCTCTTCCCTCACAAAAAGTGTAATAGCAGGCGATCAAAAAGGCGTAATTACCCCAAAATGGTATCAATTCAACCGTCATCTTGTCCCGCAAAAACTGTACCCTACCTGAGACAATCGCCTGAAAACTGAAAAAAATATGGCTCTCTGAAAATGGCAACACAAAAAAAATATTTTATTCTGTTCAAAAATGCATCTAATGTGTAAAACTTTCCAACAATAAAAAAGTTGGACATATTGGGTATCGCTGCGTCCGTAACAACCTGCTCTATAAAAATATTACATGAGATGGCCCCCCAGGCGAATGCTGTAAATTTTTTTTTTTAAAAACTATGCCAAAATAGCCATTTTTTTCCCTCTTCCCTCACAAAAAGTGTAATAGCAGGCGATCAAAAAGGCGTAATTACCCCAAAATGGTATCAATTCAACCGTCATCTTGTCCCGCAAAAACTGTACCCTACCTGAGACAATCGCCTGAAAACTGAAAAAAATATGGCTCTCTGAAAATGGCAACACAAAAAAAATATTTTATTCTGTTCAAAAATGCATCTAATGTGTAAAACTTTCCAACAATAAAAAAGTTGGACATATTGGGTATCGCTGCGTCCGTAACAACCTGCTCTATAAAAATATTACATGAGATGGCCCCCCAGGCGAATGCTGTAAATTTTTTTTTTTTAAAAACTATGCCAAAATAGCCATTTTTTTCCCTCTTCCCTCACAAAAAGTGTAATAGCAGGCGATCAAAAAGGCGTAATTACCCCAAAATGGTATCAATTCAACCGTCATCTTGTCCCGCAAAAACTGTACCCTACCTGAGACAATCGCCTGAAAACTGAAAAAAATATGGCTCTCTGAAAATGGCAACACAAAAAAAATATTTTATTCTGTTCAAAAATGCATCTAATGTGTAAAACTTTCCAACAATAAAAAAGTTGGACATATTGGGTATCGCTGCGTCCGTAACAACCTGCTCTATAAAAATATTACATGAGATGGCCCCCCAGGCGA
This sequence comes from Rhinella marina, assembly GCA_900303285.1. NCBI lineage: Eukaryota > Metazoa > Chordata > Amphibia > Anura > Bufonidae > Rhinella > Rhinella marina. Next base: position 56,801 of record ONZH01004083.1, read on the forward strand.
ATGCTGTAAAAATTAAAAAAAAAAAACTATGCCAAAATAGCCATTTTTTTCCCTCTTCCCTCACAAAAAGTGTAATAGCAGGCGATCAAAAAGGCGTATTTACCCCAAAATGGTACCAATGAAAACCCCACCTCATCCTGCAAAAAATGAGCCCCCACATAAGACAATAGCTCAAAAAAATAAAAATCAATGGCTCCCGCAAACCACTCCATCAAAATCTGTGTTGTAAAATCCATATGGCGCTCCTTCTGTTTTGAGTCCTGCCATGTGCCCCCACAGCAGTTTACCACCACATATGGGGTGTTGCCGTATTCAGGAGAAAATGGGTAACAAATTATGGGGGGGGCTTTTCTCCTGTTACCCCTTATGCAAATAAAAAAAATTGGGGCTAAAGCAACATTTTATTGGAAGAAAAAAAATGTTCATTTTCACAGCCAAGTGTTTCCAAATTCCGTAAAACGCTTAGGGGGTCAAAGTGGTCAGTACCCCCTTAATATATTCTTTGAAGGGTGTAGTTTCAAAAATGGGGTCACTTTTTGAGGGTTTCCACTGTAGGGGTACGTCAGGGTCTCTCAATTACAAAATGGTGCCTAAAAACTATTCTAGCAAATTTTGCCTCCAAAATCCGTATGGCGCTCCTTTCCTTCTGACCACTGCCACAAACCCATAGAGACGTTTACCACCACAAATGGGGTATTTCTGTAAACTGCAGAATCAGAGCAATGTAAATTGAGGTTTAGTTTGCTGTTAACCCTTGCTGTGTTGCAAGAAAAAAAATATTAACATGAATAATCTACGAAAAAGTGCAATTTTGAAATTTCACCTCCATTTTCCATTAATTCTTGTGGAACACCTCAAGGGTTAACAAAGTTTGTAACAGCAGTTTTTTATAATTTGAGGGGTGTAGTTTCTAAAATGGGGTCATTTATGGTGGGTTTCATTATGTAAGACCCTCAAAATCACTTTATATCTGCATTGGTGTTAAAAAAAAATGGTTTTGGAAAATTTGGTGAAAATTTGAAAAATGGCTTCTAAACTTCTAAGCCTCCTAACGTCCTAAAAAAGTAAAATGACGTTTACAAAATGATGCCAACATAAAGTAGACATATGGGGAATGTAAAATAATAACTATTTTTGGAGGTATTACGGTGTATTTTGAAAGTAGAGAAATTGAAATTTGGAAATTTGCTAATTTTTCAGAATTTTTGGTAAATTTGGGATTTTTTCATAAATAAGGGTGAAATATATTGACTCAAATTTATGACTGTCATGAAGTACAATGTGTCACGAGAAAACAATCTCAGAATGGCCTGGATAAGTAAAAGCGTTCCAAAGTTATAACCACATAAAGTGACACATGTCAGAATTCAAAAATTTGGCCCAGACATTAAGGCCAAAATGGGCTTTGTCCTCAAGGGGTTAACAGTATTTTAGACATGTGCATAAAAGTGATATTATTTAAAGGGAACCTGTTAAGTTAAGCATGCTGTCTGATTAGTAGGAAGCATGTTATCCAGCAGAAGCTGAGCAGATTGATATATATACCATATTGATATGTACTGTAGTTTTATTAGTAAAAGATTATGTGTATTTGGTAATTTATTGATTTAAATCTCTGTTCATTCTAGCAAAAAGCGTCCAGGGTGGTTGTATATTTGTATACACACTCATACAGGGAAGGCTGTTAATAACTAAAAAGACCTCTCAATCTATGACCCCTAATCATAGAAAGCTGTCATTTACATTTTTATAATACAAGTAGTGATGAGCGAGGCGAAGCGTTAATATTCGGGATTCGCTCGAATATTGCCCGCTTCGGCTCGGCTCGGCATCACGAGCCAGCGCGGACTCGTGATGATCCGTGCCGCCCGGGCCCCCCTTTAAAAAAGCATACTTACCTGTTCTGGCCGCCGCTGTCCTCAGGCTCCGCGCTCCACTATCTGGCCTGCCCGCGCGCACTATGACCTGACGCTGCGTCAGGTCATAGTGCGCGCCGGCAGGGAAGACAGTGGAGCAGGGAGCCTGAGGACAGCGGCGGCCAGAACAGGTAAGTATGCTTTTTTAAAGTGGCTGGGTGGGCTGATCTGAGGTCTGAGGGGGGCACTGGGGGCTGATCTGAGGTCTGATGGGGGCACTGGGGGCTGATCTGAGGTCTGATGGGGGCACTAGGGGCTGATCTGAGGTCTGATGGGGGCACTAGGGGCTGATCTGAGGTCTAATGGGGGCACTGGGGGCTGATCTGAGGTCTGATGGGGGCACTAGGGGCTGATCTGAGGTCTAATGGGGGCACTGGGGGCTGATCTGAGGTCTCATGGGGCACTCTGGGCTGATCTGAGGTCTGAGGGGGCACTCTGGGCTGATCTGTGGACTGATGGGGGCACTGGGGGCTTATCTGAGGTCTGATGGGGGCACTGGGGGCTGATCTGAGGTCTGATGGGGGCACTAGGGGGCTGATCTGAGGTCTAATGGGGGCACTGGGGGCTGGTATGAGGTCTCATGGGGCACTCTGGGCTGATCTGAGGTCTGAGGGGGCACTCTGGGCTGATCTGAGGTCTGATGGGGGCACTGGGGGCTTATCTGAGGTCTGATGGGGGCACTGGGGGCTGATCTGAGGTCTAATGGGGGCACTGGGGACTGATCTGAGGTCTGATGGGGGCACTGGGGGCTGATCTGAGGTCTGATGGGGGCATTAGGGGCTGATCTGAGGTCTGATGGGGGCACTGGGGGCTGATCTGAGGTCTGATGGGGGCACTGGGGGCTGATCTGAGGTCTGATGGGGGCATTAGGGGCTGATCTGAGGTCTGATGGGGGCACTGGGGGCTGATCTGAGGTCTAATGGGGGCACTGGGGGCTGATCTGAGGTCTGATGGGGGCACTAGGGGCTGATCTGAGGTCTAATGGGGGCACTGGGGGCTGATCTGAGGTCTGAAGGGGGACACAAGATGTTGATCTGAGGTCTGATGGGGCACAAGACGCTGTCCTGAGGTCTGATGGGGGCACATTGTGTTCATCTGAGGTCTGATGGGGCCACAAGACGCTGATCTGAGGTCTGATGGGGGCACAAGACGCTGATCTGAGGTCTGATGGGGGCACATTGTGTTGATCTGAGGTCTGATGGTGGCACATGGGGACACATTGTGTTGATCTGAGGTCTGGTGGGGGCACATGGGGACACATTGTGTTGATCTGAGGCCTGATGGGGGCACAAGACGCTGATCTAAGGTCTGATGGGGGCACAAGACGCTGATCTGAGGTCTGATGGGGGCACAATGTGTTGATCTGAGGTTTATTATCCCTGTACAGTGACATCACTGTGTTTATTATCCCTGTACGGTGACATCTCTGTCTTCATTATCCCTGTACAGTGACATCACTGTGTTTATTATCCCTGTACGGTGACATCTCTGTGTTTATTATCCCTGTACAGTGACATCACTGTGTGTATTATCCCACTGCAGGAAGAGGTAAGTGGTCTGTGTTTGTGTGTTTATTTTCTATTTTTCAGGGTCGTGAATGCAGAGGACTACGTCGGACCAGCTTTTTTTTTTTTATATATTTAATAAAATGGTCAAACAGGGGTCTGGGGGAGTGTTTATTTAAATAAAATGTTTTATACTGGTGTGTGTGTGTATTTTTTTTTTTACAATACTACAGTTTTAGTAATTACGGCTATCTACAGACGGCCCTGATTACTAATACTGGGCTTAGTGCTTGCCGGTATGGCAGGCCAGCACTAACCCCAACATCTATTACCTCGGCACCCACCGCCACCAGGGGTGCCGGGAAGAGCCGGGTACCCGCAGGACCGGACCTTCTAAATTGAGGGTCTGGCTCTGGGGCGGCTGCAGGCTGGTACCATTAGGCTGGGAAGGGCCAATAACCGTGTCCCATCCCACCCTGGTAGTGCCAGGCTGCAGCTGCTGGTTGTATCTGGCTGGTGAAGGAAAAAGGGGGGGGACCCCACGCCATTTTTTTAAAATTATTTAATTATTTTTGTTAAAAAATGGCGTGGGGTCCCCCCCCTTTTTTCCTTCACCAGCCAGATACAACCAGCAGCTGCAGCCGGGCACTACCAGGGTGGGAAGGGACACGGTTATTGGCCCTTCCCAGCCTAATGGTACCAGCCTGCAGCCGCCCCAGAGCCAGACCCTCAATTTAGAAGGTCCGGTCCTGCGGGTACCCGGCTCTTCCCGGCACCCCTGGTGGCGGTGGGTGCCGAGGTAATAGATGTTGGGGTTAGTGCTGGCCTGCCATACCGGCAAGCACTAAGCCCAGTATTAGTAATCAGGGCCGTCTGTAGATAGCCATAATTACTAAAACTGTAGTATTGTAAAAAAAAAAAAATACACACACACCAGTATAAAACATTTTATTTAAATAAACACTCCCCCAGACCCCTGTTTGACCATTTTATAAAAAAAAAAAAAAGCTGGTCTGACGTAGTCCACCGAATCCGACGTAGTCCTCTGCATTCACGACCCTGAAAAATAGAAAACAAACACACAAACACAGACCACTTACCTCTTCCTACAGTGGGATAATACACACAGCGATGTCACTGTACAGGGATAATAAACACAGCGATGTCACTGTACAGAGATAATAAACACAGCGATGTCACTGTACAGAGATAATAAACACAGCGATGTCACAGTACAGGGATAATAAACACAGTGATGTCACCGTACAGGGATAATAAACAGTGATGTCACAGTACAGGGATAACAAACACAGTGATGTCACTGTACAGGGATAATAAACACAATGATGCGACTTTTTAAGAAAAAAAAGTTAGCCATTTTGCAATCTGTAAAGTTTACCCGAAAGGGGGGGGCCCGCGAAATTTGCCTGTAGGGGGCCCCGAAATTCCTGATGGCAGCCCTGTTTCAGGGAGTACGTGTCCACATGCAATCTCCATCCTAAAAGTCATACTGAGGCTCACCACCATGCTTTACACTGCAATCTTATTGAAAGACAGACAATCAGGGGTTCACCGCCAGGTTGTCAGGCAGCATTTTTATGTGGGTCACCATTACCGTGTCCCTGAAAATTGCTTTGGGGTCATCCCCAGACTATTGGCCAGATTTAGAAAAAATGGTGCAATTAGGGAGCCTCAGAGGCATCCCTACATGCTGCCCCTGGTGTTTCCTATGCATTTCCAAGGTGTTTCCATCATTTTCTGAGGTTTTCACATGTTGGGGCAACTTTTAGGCCCCATTCACACGACCGTATGAATGGGGCCGTATCTATCCGCAAAATTGTGGATAGATACAGCCAGGGGCGTACATAGAAATCATTGGGCCCCATAGAAAGAATCTGAATGGGGCCCCTAACCCACCCACTACCCCGGCCCATCCCACATGCTACCCTGGCTCCTCCCATGCCACGCCCCCATTTGCCAATAAAGAAATGTATACCTGAGCTACCGATTTTTTTTTTTTTTTAAACTAAGGAGACGTTATACTGAATGGGAGCAGCAACAAGGATATATTATACTGTATATTATACAGCATGGTGTACGGATTATACTGTATACTATACAGCATGGTGTATGGATTATACTGTATACTATACAGCATGGTGTAGGGATTATACTGTATACTATACAGCAGCGGTCCCCAACCACCGGGCCGCGGCCCAGGACCGGGCCCTGAAGCGATGTCTGCCGGGCCGCGGCGGTAGCAGGGGACAAGGAGATAAGCGCTTCCATTGTGGAAGCGCTCATCTCCATAGTCATCTGTATCGCCGTCCTGAGGACGGCGATACAGATGCCTGTGCTGCGGTGAGGCAGGGGAGGGAGAGGCGTCTCCCTGCCCGTTCCTCTGATAGGCTGCAGGCCTAGTGCCTGTAGCCTATCAGAGGCCAGCTCAGGCGGTGCGATGACGTCATCGCGCCGCCTGAGCCGTGCAGAGCGGGACACAGGCCGGAGGAGGCCTGCATCGCAGTGCTGCCAGGCTGATGGAGGTAAGTATAAGTGTTTGTTTTTTTATTGTACAAAACTGAAGGAGAGGAGCACTATGGGCACTATAACTACCGTGTGGGGGGCACTATAACTACTGTGTGGGGGGCACTATAACTACTGTGTGGGGGGCACTATAACTACTGTGTGGGGGGCACTATAACTACTGTGTGGGGGCACTATAACTACTGTGTGGGGGCACTATGGGCACTATAACTACTGTGTGGGGGCACTATGGCACTATAACTACTGTGTGGGGGCACTATGGCACTATGACTACTGTGTGGGGGCACTATGGCACTATGACTACTGTGTGGGGGCACTATGGCACTATAACTACTGTGTGGGGGCACTATGGCACTATAACTACTGTGTGGGGGCACTATGGCACTATAACTACTGTGTGGGGGCACTATGGCACTATGACTACTGTGTGGGGGCACTGTGGGCACTATAACTACTGTGTGGGGGCACTATGGCACTATAACTACTGTGTGGGGGCACTATGGCACTATAACTACTGTGTGGGGGCACTGTGGGCACTATAACTACTGTGTGGGGGCACTGTGGGCACTATAACTACTGTGGGGGCACTATGGCACTATGACTACTGTGTGGGGGGCACTATGCTACTATGACTACTGTGTGGGGGCACTATGGCACTATAACTACTGTGTGGGGGCACTATGACTACTGTGTGGGGGCACTATGGCACTATAACTACTGTGTGGGGGCACTATGACTACTGTGTGGGGGCACTATGGCACTATAACTACTGTGTGGGGGCACTATGGCACTATAACTACTGTGTGGGGGCACTATGGCACTATGACTACTGTGTGGGGGCACTATGGCACTATGACTACTGTGTGGGGGCACTATGGCACTATAACTACTGTGTGGGGGCACTATGGCACTATAACTACTGTGTGGGGGCACTATGGCACTATAACTACTGTGTGGGGGCACTAATGGGGAATAACTACTGTGTGGGGGCACTATGCTCCGCCCCCCAACAACCGCAGCGCCCCCCCCCCCATCCAACACCCCCCCCCCGGGCCCTGGGGAAATTGTGTAGCGAGAAACCGGGCCTTGGTGCAAAAAAGGTTGGGGACCACTGCTATACAGCATGGTGTACGGACTATACTGCATACTATACAGCATGGTGTACGGATTATACTATATATTATACAGCATGGTGTACAGATTATACTGTATATTATACAGCATGGTGTACGGATTATACTGTATATTATACAGCATGGTGTACGGATTATACTGTGTATTATACAGCATGGTGTACGGACTATACTGTATACTATACAGCATGGTGTAGGGATTATACTGTATACTATACAGCATGGTGTACAGATTATACTGTATACTATACAGCATGGTGTACGGATTATACTGTATACTATACAGCATGGTGTAGGGATTATACTGTATACTATACAGCATGGTGTACGGACTATACTGTATACTATACAGCATGGTGTATGGATTATACTGTATATTATACAGCATGGTGTACAGATTATACTGTATATTATACAGCATGGTGTACGGATTATACTGTATACTATACAGCATGGTGTATGGATTATACTGTGTATTGTACAGCATGGTGTACGGACTATACTGTATACTATACAGCATGGTGTAGGGATTATACTGTATACTATACAGCATGGTGTAGGGATTATACTGTATACTATACAGCATGGTGTACGGATTATACTGTATACTATACAGTATGGTGTACGGATCATACTGTGTATTATACAGTATGGCGTATGAATCATACTGTACATTGTATAGCATGGTACAGGGATTATAATATATACTGTACAACAAATGCATGGCGGTTACACCATGCAGGACAATATAACCCCTGCGCCACGCTGTACAATATACAGTACATACAGTGTATGCATATACACACACACATACATACATACATACACACACATATACATACACACACATATATACATACACACATACTACACACACACATACATACATACACACACATATACATACACATACACACATACTACACACACACATACATATACACACACATACATACACACACACATAAAACATAAAAACGTACTTGTCCTGACGCTGGAGGGGGCTGGGCCTTGGTCTTCTTTCTTCTTTGCCGCTGCTGCACAGGTCTTCCCTGTGCCGCGGCTCCTATGAAGAAGCTCTATAGTTATCCGTGCGTACGGACAACTATAGGCATTTTCAATTCTCCCTGACCATGGCAGCAGCACTGATAAAGACTAGAAGAGTTGTCTATTCTTATTACATATTTTATATACAGACTTTTAGTGAGTCAGTCTCAGCTTGTTCTATTATGTGCATCATATACCAAGGACATTGCTATGTGTTGTCAGATGACATGACCATGACATACTGTATTATTTGCTTGCTCCTTTCCTTTATCATTATAGACAATCAAGGAAACGTGGTTAAGGTGTAGGAGAAGGGCACCTTAACCACGTTTCCTTGATTGTCTATAATGATATATATTGCCTAATATTTATAGAGTGTAAATTTAGGCAGTCTAAAGATTCACTAAATTTATCATAGTGGTTCAAAATTGATGATAAATTTGTGGCAAATTGCTAATAGGTTTGTCTAACTTTACACTGCGTCTTGATTTGCTTACCTTGCAGCAAAATTTTGGTGCAATTTTGGCACACATTGCCATATCCGAGCCATGGCTCATCATGCCAAGCCATATTCCTTATTGAATCAAAGGTGCAAAAATTGTCTAAAACTTATAAAAAATGTGGTACCGTACAAGGAGGGAGCACCGGAATTCTACCTCAATTTGATCCAGAATTCTAGGGCATCTACATTAGTAAACCTGCACAATTTTATATTGCTTTTTGTGATATTTCTTACCTTATACAGTATTGCATACTTTCCAATCATTGATCAGTTCACTACATTGCTTTATTACTAAGTGTGTGTAATATATGTAGTCATCAAAGTCAGCTGCTACAATGAGTCACATCATGAAGAAGACTCACTGTCACCGAGCCCGCATAGTTTAGATACAAATCATTATTACTCTGATTTAAGTATAACGCCTTTCTTTGTTCATCTAAGACTACTTTAACGCTAACGTTTTTGCTGGATCTGGCAGGGCTTAGCAAAAACGCTTCTGTTACTGATAACACAACCATTTGCATCCGTTATGAATGGATCCGGTTTAACATAGACAAGACGGATCCGTCATGAACTCCATTGAAAGTTAATGGGGGACGGATCCATGTTCTATTGTGTCAGATAATGTCAGAGTTCCCCATTGACTTGCATTGTGGGTCATGATGGATCCATCTTGTGCCGCATCCCATGACGGAAAGCAAACTGCAGCTTGCTGCAGTTTCCTCTCCGGTATGGGAACGCAACCAAACGGAACAGAATGCGTTTTGGGGAATTCCGTTCAGTTACGCTTTGTCCCCATTGACATGGGGACATTTTTTTCCGGTGTTGAGACCCTATGATGGATCTCAATACTGGAAAAAAGAAACGCTAGTGTGAAAGTAATTAGACAAAGGTTCATATTTCAGTAGTTATCATAAATAATAGACGTGGATGTGATAGATGAAGATAACAGCATGCAAAAATTTTAAAAATCCATATAATAGAAATGGTAAACATGAAACAAATTTTCTTAAAGGGGTTGTCTAACTTCAACAAACGGCATTTATCATGTAGAGAAAGTTAATACAAGGCACTTACTAATATATTAGGATTGTCCATAATGCCTCCTTTGCTGGCTTCATTTTTCCATCACATTATACACTGCTCATATCCAGCCATATTACAGCCATCCTATAATCTAGCAGCAGTGGCCGTGCTTGCACACTATAGGAAAAAATGCTGGCCTATGCACACTCCCATAGTCCTGGCCACCAGAGATGCTGGCACCTGCTGCTGGATTGCAGGGTGGTTGTAACCATGAAAGCGAGCAGTGTATAATGTGATTTAAAAAAAATTAATCATGCTAGCAAACGAAGCAATATGAACAATCAAGATACATTAGAATGGCAGCAAGGGGGCGGTCACTAGTTAGCACTGGTGCCTTGCAGTGCTGAAATCATAGGTTTGCATCCAACCATGGTTTCTCCGGTTTCCTCTCACACTTCAAAGACATACTGATAAGGGACTTAGATCTGAGACCAACACGGCAAGTCATTTCTGTAAATTACTGAGGAATATTTTGGCGCTATATAAGTGGTTAAAATTAATAAATTAGTAATTGCCTTGTACTAACTTAGTCTACATGATACATAAATTTGCTGAAGTAAGACAACCCCTTTAATGCTAAGTTACAATTCTTTTAATTGAAGTTCTATTGACTATGAATCTAGTTTTTCCAACTATTTTTTATACTTCAAGCGTTTTTGTTAGTATGCCAATAAACTTAGTTTACAGCACCTCATTCAGTGAAAAGAGCTTTATTACCGGTTATCAGCTACTTCACAAATGCAGATGCCCCCACCTACCTCTATATCTTACACAACAGAACAGCAGATCTTATATTACAGTATGGACAGCTACTATACATAACATGCCAAAAATGACTTGATGTTTAGTGTTCTCAACATAGATGTCTAGAGAAGACATAGAACAATTGTTCATTTTTACTAAGAAAAATTCTGAAAGATTTTCAAAGTGACTGCCCAGTCTGCTGCCATGACAGTCATTATAAGCTTGACACAGGAGAGATTACACAGACAATGTATAAATAATTATGGTTTTTATTCTGAATAGAATATATCAGAATAGATTGGGCAGGCAGCTACTGGTAAGACATTCCCAGTTGTGTCCCCTAGTTTCATTTCCTTAGGATTTGCGCATGTGGCTGTATTAAATCTCCATTTTGTACAGGGTTGTAACAAAGCCCCTAGCACAGTGCATGGGAGGTTTACTGTAGATCTGTAGGACTCTGAAGTAATACAGAGGCAAATATTGAACTTTCTTGGCTTGGGCCTTGGTATACTCGATTGGATTGGATTTTCCTCTAGAAACATCGCTTCTAAGGGAGAACAGTTTTGTACTTTGGACACCTGATGGAGACTGTATAGCAACGCATGAGATAGTCTTTGTGAATATCACACATGTTCTTAACCACTTCCCATCCGGGCCATTTACCCCCTTCCTGACCAGGCCTAATTTTGCAAATCTGACATGTGTCACTTCATGTGGGAATAACTTTGGAACGCTTTTACTTATCCAAGCCATTCATAGATTGTTTTCTTGTGACACATTGTACTTTGTGTTAATGGTAAATTTGAGTCAATATATTTTACCTTTATTTATAAAAAATCCAAAATTTACTGAAAATTATGAAAAAAAAGTCACATTTTTTTAAATATTAATTTCTCTGCTTTTAAGTTGCATAGGGATATCTAATAACATTGTTATTAATGAACATTCACCATATGTCCACTTGTTGGCATAATTTTGGAAATGTAATTTTATTTTTTGAGGACGTTAGAAGGCTTTGAATTTTAGATGTAATTTTTGAGATTTTCATGAAAATTTCCAATAGTTAATTTTAAAGGACCTTTGCAGTTCTAAAGTGACTTTGAGGGGCTTAAATAATAGAAACCTCCCATAAATGAACATATTTTAGAAACTACAGCCCCCAATGTAATCCAAACTGATTTTTACAAAGTTTGTTAACCCTTTAGATTTCCCACAAGATTTAAAACAGAAGGAAGGTGAAATTTAAAAATAAATATTTTTTTTTTCAGATTTTCAATTTTTAATTCATTTTTCCTATAAGATAGCAAGGGTAAACCGCAAATCAAACCTGAATATTTATTTTCCTGATTCTGAAGTTTGCAGAAACACCCCATATGTGGTTGTAAACTGCTCTGTGACCGGCAGTAATGAGAGGGAGATAGTACAAGCATTTGTGATGGCTTTGACAGCTTGTCAGAGTGATCAAAAGCCTGGAGGCCAGGAAAAAAGGTCTCAGGTTAAAGCTCCATGTTCTTGGCTGTCAGGAGGCAGCTGAGTCATGGAGCTTCTATGTACAGGTGCTGCACACAGGGGGCAAAGCTCAAGGACATTTTAAAACGTCCATTCAGAGATAGAGATCCACTACCAGGACGTTTATAGTCAATGGGTAGACTGGAAGTGGTTAAACATTAATTACACACAGCAGCATAGTCCTAGACTACTTCTTCCCTCCAAGTTGAGTCAGGAGGAAAGCTCTAGACTGAAAGTACCTTGGTCTCCATGACTACCATTGGAATCATGTTAGCGATAAAAAAAAACTTGCTCAGTTCTATTGTAGAAAGGATTCCAAGGCTGAATCCAGCTATTCAGCCCTGACACAATACCCAAAGAGAGTGTCACCACTTGTCTTGCCTTTCTGTCTCATAAGTTCTGCAGTTATGTAAATAGTATTATAGTTACCGCAAAAACATCATATTCTGTACATGAATATCTTGTTACGTAAACTCCTCTATCAAGTCAGTCTTAACACTAGTGCAGCAATTTAGGAGATAGGTAATAAAACAAGCAGAAAACTAACAAATGTGTCATATCTATATAGTTATAATTTTCCAATTAAAATGTTTGGATCTAAATTTTGAAAGTACTTAGCCTGTAAAGTCAGTGGCTCAGAAATACTAATACTGTAGATGAGGTAAGCTCAGACAGGCTGTCTACCCAGTGGCTCAGACTGTATGATAAATATGATGCAGGGATAAATATTTTTGTCTAATTCTATACCAGCTATTGGTATACTAGAATTATAATGCCTTAGGCTAGGCCCCTTACCTCCTAACCCTTACCACTTTTCACTAAGTCCCGCCTCTTGGTGAACAAGTCAGAAAAAAGTGTAGAAAACCTAGTTGTGCCAAATAGCACCAAAATTGTGCCAATTTTTGAGATCAGTTATCTGTATCTTGAAAAACATAACTTGTCAAGTAGCATATCAGTAATTTTGCTACTATTGTTATTACATATTTGAGTATTTTTTTCTCTATGCATAATGTCCTTAAATGGCAGCTCCCTCATTTATAGAATATACATTTGCAGCACATATATTCATGTTTAGTTTTTTGTTCAAAGATTGAAACAATCATTTAATTTCTCTTTTTTTCAGGGTACTCTGAAGCCATACTGCGTTCTTTGGGATGACTCAAAATTGTAAGTGGCAATTTCACTTTCTTATTTATTATCCGCTCCTTTTTCTCCTCTATAATTTTATAGCTGCTTGCATTATGTTTAGATGTGATTTCAAGTTGGAATATTTTATGATTATTGTTATTATTATCATCATTTATGTTTATTATTCTGGTTCATTCAGCAGTGGATTAGCCAGGTTTTGATGAGAAATAATCATAATAAAATTACAACATTAGCATGTAATGGAACAACAGGAAAGGACAGGAAAGGATTTAACTCATTGTATGAGGAAAAACAAAGTAAACATGTATACAATGAGCATTATTATTATCATCATGTTTAAAAATAATAATGCTTTGATTTTATTTAATCTGTACACAGAAACATATAAAGCATCTTACCTTTTATTAGTTTAGAAATTGTCACAAACTTACCTGTCCGGACTCCAGCGGTGAGATCTCAAGCTTTGGAGCGACAGAACCTGGAGATATATGCTGCTAAGCCATGCCCCCTAGTAACATGACAGTATCCTTAGCAACAGGATGCAATGTTCTTTCTCCGCACAGTGGGCGTGTGCTGGAGGAGTCTAATAGTGAGATGATTGCTCAGCTGCTCTATTCCTGTGTGCTAGTGTTCTGACTAATGGAGCACCAAGTCATGACCTGTCAGGTTCTGATACTGGGACTCAATGCTCTATTTAAACCCCTTCCTAGCCAGATACCAGCTCCAGTCATAGTCTTGTATGGGCTCACTAGCTAGATCCCTGATTCTTGGATTTGTTTGTGCTTTTTACATTGGCTTGTCTTTTGACCACTCTCTGTCTCATGCGATTTATACTGTGCATCCCATCTGGTATTTGATCTCGGCTTTTCTACTCTTTGGCTCTCGATTTTGTACTGTGTTGTATGCCTTGTTCTGACCTATTTTCGTATGACTATCCCTTTGTGTTGTTTTAGTCTTTTGGTGTTTGTCTGTCTCTGCACCTTAGTAGCATAAGGGCTGTCGACCACTTGCAGTCTTGCTACTTAAGGCTTGAACTGCAAGTAGGTAGGGAAAGTGGGTTGGGTTCCAGGTCAGGGCCCATTGTTGGTGTCTGTCCCTATCTACAAGCATTACAGAAATAAAATTTTGCTAATTGCATCTTATTCTCCAAATAGCCAGCACTGCATTAAAAGGATTCTCTGGGCTAAAGACATTTCATTGTTCCGTGGCAGAACCTACACAGTATACATGGACTTCTGCTCTCACTCTGTGCCCCATTAGCCAATGACCCCACAGCAGCCTTAAATAGCAGATTGGGGGGGGGGTACCAGCTGTTGGATAAAAAACTATAACGTTGTTGTCCTACTTGCTAATGAACTTGTACTTAGAAAGATCGGCTACTAAGAACATGCAGACAGGGGCGGACTGGGAACTTAAAGTGGCCCTGGAAAAAATACTACAAGTGGCCCCGTTTTGTAGTTGGGTCCAAATTGATGGAAGGCAGGGCCAACAATACCATATTGCAGTACATTATACCACCTAACAGAGCCAAATACCACAGTCCATCATAAAATACTGCCAGCAGAAACAAAATACATCCCCCAAAACCTCCACTGGCCGGCCGTGAGGAGGGTTCAGGTGGCCCCCTGGGCATAAGCCGGAAAATTTCCCTGTAAGGTCTATGGCCAATCCACCCCTTCATGCAGAGCTGCATAGTTCATATTGACAATTGCTTTTGAGGGAATTAAACTCCCAAGATCAAATTTATCTTTTATCCTGGTCACTGCAGGTTGGTGTCAGCTGATTATTGCCATATGGTCGTAGCAAACAATAGTCATACACGTAAAGCAGATATAAACATGAGGCTAAAACTATTCCCAATTTCTCATTTTTACACTATGCATTAGGTTTGGGGATGTTTGAAGAATTTTCCCCATTGACTTTTGTGGACTAACATTATTTAATTTAATGAAGCATATAAATGAAAAATTATTAAGAACAAATTTCTTATAAGCATTTTAAAAAGCAGATCAAATGTGGGGTTCCTATTCTGATCTGTATGTAAGAACCTGCAATTTAGTGCAATGCCCATGTAAATCTGTCACTATCCTTAATAGTGTTGCAGTCTGAGTGTTCTTTTTCTTACTCAATTGAAATAATGAAAAGAACATTTACTTTTAGGCCGTGTTTGTTTACATCGCACATTTTCTTCATCAATCCTCATGTCTAGGTAAAAGTGATGCTGTGCAGTTTTTGAACCATTTCAGTTCTGCTTATTGGAAATGTAAATTATTCTTAAGTTCTCAGGGGATAACTAATCTATACAGTAAAGTATTCAACTTCAGCAATCAGCACTTTCTGGTACGGAAAGGCAGCTTGTCTTGACAGCTGCCATATACCTTTGTATACCAGTATATGCTATTTCTTCTACTGGAGTAGAGTGACATTTTTTCAAAACAACTTGGTAATCAGGTTGGTTGTAATAATGTCATTTTATTCACTACAATGATGAAGAGAGATACAGAGGAGAGTACAATATATTGAAATTGTGATGTTTTCCATTGTAAGAGAATATGAGTACATGAAATGAGAGTATCAGTAGAAATAATGACTTGAAATTCACAAATGGTACTCTAAATAGATCTTGGGAAAGTGTAACAAGGTTGAATTCGGTAATGAAAATACCAACGATTCCTGTTTTTTGTTACTTTACTCATAAATTGTTGCATACTGCACAATGGAATTAATGAATGGATTTATCAATTAATCTATCATTCAACAAATCAACCAATATCAAAGCGTACATGTAAATTTGGCCATACAATAGTGATTTCAGTGGGCAATTTTTTTAACAATTTCCTGATGATGGTTAGTCTATTAAGGCGGATAACTCCATTACTTTCTACAAGAGATTTTCTTTTTATCTTTGCCTTGATCTGGTGACTGGTCTAGGCTTCAGCTGATGGAATTCAAATTTGTTATTTGTCACGAATTTCCAAGGACTGCAGCCAACAATGTTAAAAAAAATCCATCATGGAAGATTAAATTTTTTATATATCACACTTGGAAGATAACGTTGGCTGATAATGGTCTAAACTGGCCTTTAATCCCTTGACAACATCTGCTATACATGTACGGCAGAAGTCATCAGTTTAAAGATGGTGCCCTGCTTGCTAATACTTTGGGCATCATAGCCACCAGGTTTCTGCTGTTTCAAACAGCAGAAGCCCAGGGCTAATGTTTGCGATTGGCAAAGAGGCTGATTAAAGACATCTAACCCCTCAGATGTCATGGTCAAAAGTGATCACTGCATCTGAGTGGTGAATACGTGGGAGCCCCATGCTCCCGTGCCCCTAATAGGCTACTCCTGGCTGAGATCAGGGAAGCTGTTACATTATTGTGATATGTAGCCTGCTTGAGGCTCCTATACCTATCATTTATATAGTTAATGCTGTATTCTTTGATGGATAAATATCTATTACAGACTACAATTGCTGGTTATAGTCACCTAGGGTGACTTAAAAAAGATAAACAAAAAATTTTAAAAACAATTTAAAAAAATATGAAAAATTCAAATCACCCCCTTCTCCAAAAATAAAAAAACAATAAAAAAAATCATAAGCATCGCTGTATCCAAAAATGGCCAGCATTAAAATACAAAAAAAACCTATACAAATATGGTATCTTGGTAATTGTACTGAACTGGAGAATGAAGGTTGGTTTCAACTCACTGTGAACGCTGTAAAAAAAAACAACACAAAACTGTGGTGGAATTGTGTTTTTTCCAATTCCATCTAATTTTTTTCCAGCTCCCCACAACATCATGTGCAATATTAAATAGTGCCAATAGAAACTACAAATGTTCCCACAAAAAAAACAAGCCTTTATGCAGATAGATCAGTGGTTCTCAAATCCAGTCCCCAGAACCCACCTGCCAGTCAGCATTTGGGAATATCCCACAGAATGAATACCTGTGGTATGATGGATGGACGCTAATTATATCAGCTGCTCTATACTAAGGAAGTCCTGAAAACATGACCGGCAGGTGGGCCCTGAGAACTGGAGGTTATGGTTCTGGGAAGGCAGAGAGAAAAAAGGAAAATGCAAAAACATAAAATCGTAAGGACCTCTAGGGGTTAAAAAAAAAGGAGGCACATTTATTAAGACCTGCATTTTAGCTGGTAACCTTTCCATAACTTTGGCTCACCAAACATTAGTCTAAATGTAAGACAGCTTCCGAGTTGTCTTACATTTAGACCATTTTCTACACCTAACACAGGCATAGAAAATAATGAATGATATGGGTCTGCCGGCCCGACCCCTTGTTCATCCACGCCACACCCACAATTTTAGACCTGGCGTGAGTGGGAAAAAAGTCATAGTTGCACCTGAAATACGCCTAATTCAGGTGTATTTCGGAATTGTAAATGACCCCAAAAGTCCTAATTTAAGGCCAGCTTTAGCCTCAAAAAGTAATCAATGTAATGGAATTATCTACTGTAGAAAACAACAGCCGAAAAATAAGATGATCCTAAGGTGTTTTGATGCACAGATCCCCATTGATTAGCAACAGGGAACCTGAGTGCTCAGTTTCTCTGCAATGCCATCACAGGGGAAATTAAGTATCACAAAGTGCTCATTGAAATCACCAGCTGTCTGTGTAATGTACAAACACGCTGAGTACTACAGAGCAAAATGCACTTTTTAACTACTCACTGTTCTAGCTTATATTGTAGATAGAAGTTATGAGAGTATTTTAATCCATACATTCTCTTTCATTCTTTAGAAGTAAAGCAGATAATTGTACTAGAGTCAGAGGTGGTGAAGTGACTTAAAGTTTTGTGTGTAACAATTCCCTCCCCATTTTAATCTCACATGAAAGAGTCTATTGTAGACAATTTTTTTTATTTAAATCCCTAACCAGTCTTGCCTGCATTGCATATCTGTAGACAATATTTCTTGAATGGCTATAAATTGTGCAGTATGCTTGTTCATTGCACATGTTTATGGCAAGCATTGATGTTATTAGACACTCTTTTTTCATACTCTATTGAATATCAAAAAGTTCAAATTACATTAAAATCAATTTTACAAAAATTTCTGTCCCAGAATTTCCACATATTCAGTGTAAATAATTAGACATTCCTATTAGGATTTATAAGCCATTCAAAGTAGTGGACATCAGATTGCAGCTTCCAATTTATTTCTACATCTTGCTTTTTAGATCTACACGTGGCTGAGCTAAACTTGATGGTTAACAAGTTAAGTAAACAACGGCAAGAAAATGTTCATTGAGTTTTTCAATGGATTTCCATAACTTTTGTCAGAAGATAATAGAGATAACACTGTGACATGTGTTATCATAATCAATTTTAGCTCAGCCACATCTGTACGTACAATGTTCAGTAAATTTTAGTTATTAAATTAAAGTGGCCATACACATTGATGTTAGCCAAGCCAAGGTATAGCAGATGTTGAAGAAAAAAAAAAGATCAGGCTGATAGATATTAACATTGATCATTTTGTTTTTAAGAGTAGTTAAACTGCTGCCAAAAGGGTCAGGCATAGCTTTCTCCCCTCTACCCATTCAGAACATGCTTTGGGGCATGTGCATGAGGGAGACAGGAAGTAAAGATGTTGGCTGAATGAGCATTTGGCAAGCAGCTATCTAGAGTGTAGTGCCCAGATTTAGAGCTAATGTGTTAGTTCACACGACTAAAGAATAGAGTAAAGCTCTTATCTGAGGGCGAACAGAAGATTTCATAGATATATTAGTCAAATTCATCTAGGGTTAAATTGAAACTTAATTTTCTCTGCATGGTATTGTCCTCTGAATTTGAGTTGGTGCAAACACAATCACACCAGTCTTTAAATCTTTTGCTGTCTATCCCTAGTCCTTTGAGGAACAATGTGGTTGAGGTAGAGATGTACAGGGAAACAATACAGAAATGTCCACCAAGGGCAACCAAGCCATAGCCACCAGTGCCAGCCAATGACTGTAAAATTGTGTGGTCATAGGCTGTCAGGAGTAGGCATGGCTTGGCTGCATATGGCCCACCATAGGGCCGCACTCTTACCGGGCATGAGAGCCCTTGCTTTATATCATAAAATTGAACTTTGCCTATATGTGAATAATTAATCAATGTGTTTTTCTACTGTTTTCTCATGGGTGAAATTATTTTATACCAGGACACTATTGACATACTGCTATGATTTATCTTCTATTTTTTATTGTGACCATTACAATATTTTGCAATTCACATTATTTTTAATAGTCATACTTTAAACTATCCAATGATAATCAGGTTTCCTTAAAGATAAAACCTACGTAACAAGAAGTGCTATCAATCACTAATAACACCTCCTCAGTGTACAAATATCAGTGACTGACAGCTACGTATACATCTGTATACACACTTACACAGAGAATGATATCACAATATCTTCCCTGTATACAGCTATTAATGACAGACAGCTATGTATGTACGTACACTTACACACAGAATGCTATCATTCACTGATAATGCATCCTCCGTGTCCAGCTATCAGTGACTGAAAGCTATATATGTATACACACTTACAGAGAAAATATCAATCACTGATAACACTTCCACTGTGTACTGCTAACAGTGACTGACAGTTGTCTATGTACACAGACTTACTCAGAGAACGGTATCAATCACTGATAATACTTCCCACGTGCACAATTATCAGAGCATGACAGCTATCTCTGTATAGACACTTACACAGAGAATGCTATCAATCACTGATAACAACTCCTCATATACAGCTATCAGTGACTGATAGCTATTTATCTATACACATTTACTGTACACAGCATATGCTATCAATCACTGATACCTCCTTCATGTACAGCTATAAGTGATTACCGGTTATCTATGTATACACACTTACACAGAGAATGCTATCAATCACTGATAACACATTCTCTGTGTATAGCAGTTAACTATGTATACACACTTACATAGTGAATGCTATTAATCACTGATAACACCTTCCTGTGTACAACTATCAGTGACTGACAGCTATCTATGTATACACAATTACACAGAGAATGCTATTAATATTGATAACACCTACCACATGTACAGTTATCAATTACTGATAGCTACCTCTGTACACACACACACTCACAGAATGCTTATCAAACACTGATTACTACCCCTCCACCCACACACACACCCTGTACAAATCAAGTTAGAAAGGGCTGAGACTTGAATGTGTAAATTTATTTATTTACTTTTTAAAAATCTTTTCATACAAAGCTATATATCAATCTGTTCCACTTCTCTTATTCTGTAAAATGCTGCCTACAGATTACACTGCATTTAGTGGTGACAAGTTCTCTTTAAGGCCTCATGCATACAATACGGAATTTTGAGGGAATATGATTGTGTTATATGATTCTCTAATATTCTGCAGATATAATGCATTTTATAGTTCATTGCATATCATAGCATAACATATACACATTAAAATATTCTTTCATATTGACTCCACATAAAACATTGCCCCATTCTCAATGAGATGCCATGTATAAGGCACAGTTTTCCCTTTGAGAGAACTCAAGCCAAAATACATCATACATGCAACTACTTTGCTCTGTAGCATACATTCTATTACCAGCTGTGTCGTGCTGTGGCCCCACAACATAATTGTCATATTGCATATCATTGCACTCATAAAGACAAATTACTGCTGTCTAGTATGTCACAAAAACAGATAGCTGATTGTGAGACAGTGAAAGAGGTCACCATCCAGCTCCTACCTTGAATTTGAGCAATAAGGAATCTCTTAGCAATTCTGTTTTAAAATGAATAGAATTCCCAGAGATAGAAATACTGAATGTCCTTGTACCTTAGCTTCAAGTATTCCTAGATAAACTAATAAGAAATTGTGTTCTTGCTTTGTTCTTTGATGTCTTGTATTATTAACATAACTCATCGCTGTAATAATAATCTCTTGAAGAAGCTTTGATAATGCTCCACTATATTGTTAGAGAAAAAAAAACATAAAATTGGGGATTTTTATGGTATTAAAATATTTTATCATTTATTTATAAAGCATTATGAAACCTGTGAGATTTGTGTACAGTTTTATTACTAATAAAAACCAATGGTGCACTAAATCTTGAAAATGATAACTGCCAAGTAAAGACTTAATGAAAACAGAGCATATTTACAGTACAATTTGATAAAATAAGCCATCAGCAGCAGAATCCTAAGAGAAGATGTTTTCTTCAGATCCATAAAATAACATTTTTCTACTTCAAAATGCCAAAGCACTTTGATAACATGAAGTTATGATCCCATGAACTTGCAGCAAAGTTATGATACAATGAAATTACTTGACACTTAATATATAAAGTAATTATTTGTGTTCATTTTGGGAGGTTATAAAACATTCAGAAACACCATTTTTTATCTTGCATAATGTTGTTTGCTCTTCTCAATATGCTGTTCTTAATGGTTTTGTCTAGGAACGTAGAGTCAGTGCCAAGACTTCTAAACAGTTTAATTTGAAGTGATTGAATTAGACTAATATATTATATAAATAGGAGACACATGTCTTTGGAATAACTTTAGAGAACAATTTTTCTTCACTGAATTTCTACTCTTGTGTAATTGAAAATATAATGCTCATGTATTCTAATGGTTGAAAATAGTGTGATAAAATAATTGAAATCTTAGTGTGAATTCATGACTCTAGCACTTTCCAAGATTGGAAATGGGTAGAACAATATGTTTTGTATGGTTTTAGTCCTCAATTTATTTTGTGTCAAGTTGTTTGGTATGTGAAAGGGTGAGTGAATCCTTTAAAATTATTTTCTCCAATGATTCTGAAAAAGTGGATTATTCATTCCCTCCGAATCTTGAACATGTCAAATCTGTTCTACCTCTGTTTAATTGAATCAAATCTATACTTATGTTTTGGGAATAATGTAAAATGATATTTACCTTTAGAATGTAAAATCAGCTATAGAGATTAGTAAATCAATTTGTTTCAGAAAATGTGTAGAGAGAGAGAGAGAAAGAGAGAGAAAAAAAGTGAGACCAGAATTAGAGAATTTACAAAAAATTGTTCTGGTTGGATTCGTCCGAATCGGCCAAGAAATTTGATTCAGATACAAAATCAATTCTACCTGAATCAAAAGTGCTTCAGATGCCTGGAAAATATCTCTGTCTCTTCATTCCTCCCTCTCGAATTTGTACAAATTCACTCACATCTAATCCATTTAGACTGACATTTTTACTAGTTTGTCAAGATCTCTGGAATTTTTATTGCAAAAATAGTTTCATCTGCGGTCCTAATCTTGCCTTAAAAATATAAAATCCATTTGCATTGCTACCATTCACTGCTATGGGAGTACAGAAACAGTGGAGTACAGCCGGTTCAGATGTTTATGTAACTCTGGTCACCCCCACCAGAGTTTTCACAGCTAATTCCCATTTTGGCCATAAAAGGCCAAGATGGGAATAGTCCTTTAAGGCTCCAATGCAAATTGGATAACATAGCCCCTTTTCTACATTATCTTATTTATTATACTGGCACATTCTTATATGGCAGAGGAGCCTTTCGTCCCACTAAGGTCCCAGTGCCTGGTAGTGACTCCTAACCTGCATCCCCTATAGCTATGCTCCTGATGTAGAATTAGGTAATTACTGTTAATGAAAATACATAACATATGGGTGTATCAAAGTTAAGTCTACAGTACAAAAATAATTTCATATTAAATATTTTATTCACCATAGATAAATTAAACATCATATATTTATCAATATTTCAAAGAAAATTGTGGTTTATACACAGTATGTGGTCTTTGTTACACTACATAAGGAATATAACAGCTCTTTGAACTCCTGTACAACATAAGGTGGATGTTGCTTCGAATACTGAATTAGATGAAGGAATGTATCAGGTTTAGATAATGTTGGAAAGCTATTGGCATTGTCAACAGGGAGAGTATATATAGATCTTAAGCCAACAAAGAGAACATTTCCCCATTTTTACTACATATGGGTCTGATCCCATTTTTGGAGCTACTGTAAATATATACAGCTTCCACAAAGAGATGTAATATGCATATCTGAATAAAACTCCAGAGTATGTTGTCTATGTATGTGTTAAAATACTTACTGTTCGAAAAAGGTCCTTAAGTCTATATGGGCGCATTAAAGTGGGTTCCCTGGCCAAAGTCCATTCCAATCCTATCTCAGGTAATGTGGCTGGTATGCATTAAAATCAGTCACTCATAATGTCATCTATAAGAGAGAAGCACTGATGAAACCTTAGATTGTGTGTCTGCCTCAGGGAAAACTTAATAATATCTATCTGCCTTCTATAAAAAATATAAGCAGAGAGGAAATAAATGTCACAAGTTTTCAGATTTACTGTTCTATAAAATTTATACTATGGGCTTATATTTCCCTTATTTAAGAAAATGCAACCTTAACTTGTTAGCATTCATTTCCTTAAAGCTCTCAGCATCTTGAGCATAACACATACCTCACCGATCCCCCAATAACCCCATATCAAAGATGCCCTATCCATGTCCAACACAGGAACATGTGATCACTGCAGGTGCCTATGAATACCAGAGCAACTCTGAAGTAAGTGTGCATAGAAAATATGAATAGGTAACATAGTAACATAGTAACATAGTTTATAAGGCAGAAAAAAAGACATCTGTCCATCCAGTTCAGCCTGTTATCCTGCAAGTTGATCCAGAGGAAGGCAAAAAACCCTTGTGAGGTAGAAGCCAATATTCCTCACTTTAGGGGAAAAAAATCCTTCCCGACTCCAATCAGGCAATTAGAATTACTCCCTGGATCAACAACCCATCTCTAGTAACTATAACCTTTAATATTATTACCCTCCAGAAATACATCTAGGCCCCTCTTGAACTCTTTTACTGAACTTACCATCACCACTTCCTCAGGCAGAGAGTTCCATAGTCTTACTGCTCTTACCGTAAAGAATCCTCTTCTATGTTTGTCTACAAACCTTCTTTCCTCCAGGCGCAGAACATGTCCCCTCGTCACAGTCCTGGGGATAAAGAGATCATGGGAGAGATAACTCTGTAACCCTAATTTAGATAATCTTTCTGGGTACTGTAGTGCACCCATTCCAGTTATGACTTTAGTTGCCCTCCTCTAACCCTCTCCAGCTCTGCTATGTCTCCCTTGTTCACAGGAGCCCAGAACTGTACACAGTACTCCATGTGTGGTCTGACTAGTGATTTGTAAAGTGGCAGGACTATGTTCTCATCACGGGCATCTATGCCTCTTTTGATGCAACCCATTATCTTATTGGCCTTGGCAGCAGCTGTCTGACACTGGTTTCTACAGCTTAGTTTGCTGTTCACTAAAATTCCTAGGTCCTTTTCCGTGTCAGAGTTACCCAGTGTTTTACCATTTACTATGTACTGGTGACTTGCATTATTCCTTCCCATGTGCATAACCTTACATTTGTCAGTGTTAAACCTCATCTGCCACTTCTCTGCCCAAGCCTCCAGTCTATCCAGATCCATCTGTAGCACTGTACTGTCCTCTTCTGTGTTAATTACTTTACACAGTTTAGTGTCATCTGCAAAAATTGATATTTTACTGTGCAAGCCTTCTACAAGATCATTAATAAATATATTGAAGAGAATAGGGCCCAATACTGACCCCTGTGATACCCCACTAGTGACAGTGACCCAATCTGAGTATGTGCCGTTAATAACCACCCTCTGTTTTCTATCATTGAGCCAGTTACTTACCCACATACAGACATTTTCTCCAAGGCCAAGCATTCTCATTTTATATACTAACCTTTTATGTGGTACCGTGTCAAATGCTTTGGAGAAGTCCAGATATACAACATCCATTGATTCGCCACAGTCAAGTCTAGAACTTACCTCCTCATAGAAACTGATTAAATTAGCTTGACATGACCGATCCCTCATGAAGCCATGCTGATATGGAGTTATTTGCTTATTTTCATTGAGGTACTCCAAGATAGCATCTCTTAGAAAACCTTCAAACAGTTTACACACGACAGATGTTAAACTTACATGCCCATGAATACCATGGCAGCTCTGAAATGAGCATAGATAATGTGAACAGGTGTTTATGGATACCTGGGTAGCTATGAAGTAGATACACATAGAGTTAAATATGTAAATGAAATGCAATTGGAACCTCTTTTTTAGTGTATTATAAGAGAACTGGCTAAGAGGACACGATTATGTCATGAGTAAGGACAAGTCTTACTGTATCTAAAATTAGGTGCAGTTGACACATGTCTCTGTATCAGGACATCATTGCAAGCAGCAGGAAGTAAAGACCAGCATTATGTCGGGCATCCTCAGAACTGGAATGTTGGGGGATTGGTTGAGTGAGTATGCTTTTACCACACTAAGACTGCTTAGATATATATATTTTTTTTTTCCCCTGGGCAGCCTTTTTGAATTGTGTAAAGATGGTTCTTTTAAGAAAAACTCTACATGTGGATTATGGACTGCCATATTACTGTAATATAATTTGTACATCCAGTAGAAATGCATTGACATTTGATTATGGCTTCATATAAACCTTCCACCTTTTTGTTTAGGTTTGGCCAACTGTATTACCTTTTTGGGAATACATAATGTTGACAGGCTATACATTCATACGATCTTCCCATTATCTCTCTCTCTCTCTCTCTGTTCTATAATGCCTATGTAGGTTAATATTAAATTAATTTTCCAGGTCTTTACATTTATTTTCTATACTTTACACAGGCCATCAATAGATAAATGGTGGGAGGTTCTAACTTTGGGATCTTTTTTGATCACCCAAGAAAAAAGACAGTAGAAATTGGGGGAGTACCACTTTCACTTTTCTACATTGTCTGACAATCCACCCATGTCAGACAATCTGTCACCTGCCCTTGTGTAGTGGTCTGGCACAGGAGCTACGCTTTGTTTATTTGCTGAAAACCTCAAACAATTTTACACTAGAAGATTGCATATGTTGATAAAAATGCATGACTTTTTCATTCACTGAATCAAAAAATTAAACAAAAGTAATATTATTGCCATCTTAGCAATGCAAACTGATCAACAAGGAAGCTACTAGCAATGAGATCACTAATCTAGACAAAACTTTCAAAGATATACATGAGATAATTGCTGTTCAGTAGGTAGTGCTCCACTCTGTGAGTGTTAGCATTAGTATTTGGGCATTTTAACAAACTGCGTGTTATCTAAAATACCCCCTGCACGGCAAAATAATATAACTGCCAACATCTGCTCAAGTAAATCAACCTATGACTTTTTCTATGCAAGACTTCATTTTGGAAATGTTGTCCAAATAATAATGAATTAGTTTTGCCTTAGGAATGCCACACACCAGTTATGCCCTGACAACTGTTTAAAGCCACTGGAAACAATGGGGCCTTCTTCATGCTATTTCATTAAAATATGTTCTTACTGTTGTTTTCAAGGGAACAAACCTACTAAACAACTGACAAACTATACTTGTTGTGCTACCTGCCAGAATTAAAATAATCATGTTATATTTGTGAGTTTCTTCTTACTTGCCAAGCTGAAGGGATGAACCTCCAAGGTTGTATTCTCAGGAATACTGCCTGTGCCATGTGCATCGCAGGACAGACAGCAGGAGCTGAGGGAGTTGAATGCATGGCTCAAGTCTTGGTGTAAGGGAGAAGGGTTTGGGTTCTTAGAGCACTGGGCTGATTTTTCATTTGGGTAAAAATTGTATTCTGCAGATAAATTGCACCTGAATGGAAGAGGGGCTGCTGCACTGGGGGAGAGAATCCTAGAGGGGGTGGCTGAGTTTTTAAAATAGGGATGTGGGGGGGGAGGACAAGCAGAAAGCAAAGCATGCAGTGGTAGATAAGTTAGAGAGTGGTCAGAACAGAGTGGTGGGTGGAGAAGTGGACCACGGGGGGAGGATAACAGCAGTGGATAAGGAGATCCATGTGTTACAAATCAGCAGAAAAAAACATGTCTAGTCAGAAAACATCAATAAATTACATTTCTAAACCTAAATGTACAAAAACACATGGTAATTTAAAGTGTATGTTCACAAATGCCAGAAGTCTAGCAGGCAAAATGGCTGAGCTTGAGGTCATGGTACTGGAGGAGGAAATTGATATAGTTGGAGTTGCTGAGACATGACTGGACTCTTCACATGACTGGGCTGTCAATCTCCAGGGTTATACTCTGTTTCGGAGGGATAGGGAGAATAGGAAAGGAGGAGGAGTATGTCTGCATGTCAGAAGTAGTATAAAAGCGAGTATGAAGGAGACAATAGTGGGTGATGATTGTGTGAATGCAGAATCCGTGTGGGTGGAATTACAAGGGGAGACTAACAATGAAAGAATTATTTTTGGTGTAATTTATAGACCCCCAAACATCACTGAGGAGATGGAGGATCAGCTGCATAGACAAATAAAGCGGGCTGCCCAGGCGGGTACAGTAGTGATAATGGGAGATTTTAACTTCCCTGGTATTGATTGGGGTCATGGATCGGCTTCAACTGCAAAGGAGAGAAATTTTCTTAACTTATTGCAGGATAATTTTCTGGGCCAGTTTGTAGAAGAACCAACAAGAAGTGATGCACTGTTGGATCTGGTTATATCTAACAATGCAGAGATAGTTGAGGAAGTAATTGTTTGGGAAAACCTTGGTAATAGTGACCACAATATAGTTACTTTTATCCTAAAGTGTAGAAAGCATAAACATGCTGGGAGATCAAAAACATTTAATTTTAAAAAGGCCAATTTCCCAGGGTTATGGGCCACACTCCAGGACATAGACTGGGAGCAGCTGTTGTCAAGTAGCGACACAAATGATAAATGGGAGACCTTCAAATCTACACTGGGTAACTATACTGCAGAATTTATTCCTAGGGGGAACAAATACAAACGCTTAAAATTAAACCCTGCGTGGCTTAATGCGAATGTTAAAAGGGCAATACATGAAAAACAAAGGGCATTTAAAATATACAAATCAGAGGGGTCTGCCATAGCCTTTAATAACTACAAAGGGGTTAATAAAGATTGTAAAAGGTCTATAAAAGCAGCAAAAGTTCAAAATGAAAGGCTGGTGGCCAGGGCCAGCAAAACCAATCCCAAAAAATTCTTCAAATATATAAATGCAAAAAAACCTAGGTCAGAGCATGTAGGACCCCTGAATAATAGTGATGGGGAATTGATTACTGGGGATCAGGAAAATGCAGAGCTACTGAATGAGTTATTTAGTTCTGTATATACACATGAAGAGGTGGGAGCTGCTGTCGGTAGAGTAAGTGCTGGTGATACTTCATGTAATATACTCAACTGGTTCAATATAGATATGGTCAAAGCTAAGTTAAAGTAAAGGTGAATAAGGCTCCAGGACCGGATGGGTTACACCCAAGAGTTCTTAAGGAACTTAGTTCAGTAATTTCTTTGCCCTTGTATATAATATTCAAAGATTCTCTGGTGACTGGCATAGTGCCAGGGACTGGCGTAAAGCAAATGTGGTGCCCATCTTCAAGAAGGGCTCCAGGTCACCCCCGGGGAATTACAGACCGGTGAGCTTAACGTCCATTGTGGGGAAACTTTTTGAGGGTCTAATAAGGGACTATATACAGGAATATGTTTTGGATAATAGTATTATAAGTGATAACCAGCATGGTTTTACTAAGGACAGAAGCTGTCAGACTAACCTGATTGGTTTTTATGAAGAAGTGAGTAGAAGTCTGGATAGAGGGGTGGCTGTGGATATTGTGTATTTGGACTTTGCAAAAGCGTTTGACACGGTCCCTCATAGACGTCTGACGGGTAAATTAAGGTCAGTTGGATTAGAAAATCTACTCTGTAACTGGATTGAGAACTGGCTGAAGGAGCGTAGTCAGCGAGTGGTGGTGAATGATTCCTACTCTGAATGGTCCCCAGTTATAAGTGGTGTATCCCAAGGTTCAGTGCTGGGTCCACTTTTATTTAATGTATTTATTAATGATATAGAGGGAGGAATTAACAGCACTGTTTCAATTTTTGCAGATGACACTAAGCTTTGTTGTAGAGTCCAGTCTATGGAATATGTGCAGAAGTTACAAGCTGACTTGGACACACTGAGTGTTTGGGCATCCTCTTGGCAGATGAGGTTCAATGTGGATAAATGTAAAGTTATGCATCTGGGTACTAACAACTTGCATGCCTCCTATGTCCTAGGGGGAGTAACACTGGGAGAGTCACTTGTAGAGAAGGATCTGGGTGTCCTTGTAGACCATAGACTGCAGAATAGTATGCAATGTCAATCGGCTGCTTCTAAGGCCAGCAGGATATTGTCATGTATTAAAAGAGGCATGGACTTGCGGGACAGGGATGTCATATTACCACTGTATAAAGCATTAGTACGACCTCATCTGGAATATGCTGTTCAGTTCTGGGCTCCGGTTTATAGGAGGGATGTCCTGGAGCTGGAAAGGGTGCAGAGACGGGCAACTAAACTGATAAGGGGCATAGAGCATCTTAGCTATGAAGAAAGATTGAAGGAGTTAAACTTGTTTAGTCTTGAGAAGAGACGTATAAGGGGGGACATGATCAACCTGTATAAGTATGTAAATGGCCCATACAAAAAATATGGTGAAAAACTGTTCCAGGTAAAATCCCCTCAAAAGACAAGGGGGCATTGCCTCCGCCTGGAGAAGCAAAGGTTCAGACTCCAGGGGCGACAAGCCTTATTTACTATAAGAACTGTGAATCTGTGGAACAGTCTACCGCAGGAGCTGGTCACATCAAAGACAGCTGAGGGCTTCAAAACAGGCTTAGATAAATTCTTAGAGAAAAAGAAGGTCACCACATATTAAGAAATGTAAAGTCATGTCTTAAGGTTACCCGTCCCCCTCCCCTTCATCACTCCTACCCCCTCCTTTGGTTGAACTTGATGGACATGTGTCTTTTTTCAACCGTATTAACTATGTAACTATGTAACAATGTAACTATGTAGTTTGTTTAAGCTTATCAATACCAATGTAGCTAAGGGGATTGTGTTAAATTAGAAAAAAAAATGTATATTTTTTATTGTCCCGCATGTTATTAGTGGTATCGATGCTCAGCTTCAAGTTTTTCTAGTCTTATACAATGATTTTAGCCTTCTATTATGGTTTTATAACTCTGGACAACATTCTATTTTCATATTCCATATGCCGGTCGATTAGGGGTTCTCCAGCAACTTTATTTTTTCAAAATATTCTGAGGACTTTGTTTATTGTTGTTTATAAATTGTTTATTTATTGCTGATCATTGATGCACTTAAGTGACAACTTATCCTTGATCTGAATTAGAGATGAGCGAATGTCTAGAAAATAATGTCAGTGTGACACTGATATATATATATATATATATATATATATATATATATATATATATATGTATAAATATATCTACGGGTAAACAATTGGTTGACGATGTTAGCATTGTTGATAAATAGCATATTTAACCCCTTAACGCCCAATGACGGCTTATCCCGTCATGGGCAGGAGCCGCTTGCCGCCCCATGACGGGATAAGCCATCATGGCATTAAACTGTCACCATGTCTGATGACATGGTGACAGTGCTGAGACCCCAGCTGTTACTTACAGCCAGGGGTCTCAGCTAACCAGCCCGGGACCAATGGGGGCGGTCCCGGGATAGCGATCGCTGTGATTGGCTAGTCTGTTTAGACTAGCCAATCACAGCGATCGTAACTGAAATAAACTGTAAAATAAAAAAAATAAATAAATTTAACATATTATATATATATATATATATATATATATCCCCACCCCACCGTTTTCTCTGATGGCTGATTGGGGGGGGTGGAATGTGCGGGCGGGCGGGCGATGTGTGGGCGGCTGTGGCGGGAGTGCCGCCCGCAATGATTTTTCAGGATGGCGAGCGGTTTTCAAGCAGAGTATCAGCTGTATGGCAGGGGTTAACAGGGAGGGAGCTCCCTCCCTCTCCCATCGGGCGCTGCTGTGCGCTGGCAGCGCCGATGGTGTGGCCAGAAGAGAGGGAGGAAGCTCCCTCTCCCTCCCATCAGGACACTGCTCTGCTGTGGCAGCGTCCCGATGGTTACCATGGCAACCGGACGCTTTCAGAAGCGTCTGGCTTGCCATGGTGTAATAGAACAATCAGAACCACTGGATCTTCAAGAACCAAGTGGGTCTGAGTCTAAGAAAGTGTAAAAAAAAGTGTAAAAAATTTTTAAAAAAGGTGTAAAAAAAGGTTTTAAAATATCCCATTTTCCCCCCAAAACTCAAATTTGAAATTAGTAAAAAAAAGATAAAAAATACCCCAAGCATGTTAGGTATCGCCACGTTCGTAACAACCTGCTCTACAAAAATATCACATGTCCCGACCCCTCAGGTGAACACCGTAAAAAAATAAAAATAAAAACAGGGTCAAAAAAGCTATTTTTGTCACTTTACATCACAAAAAGTGTAATAGCAAGCGATCAAAAAGGCGTATGCCCCTCAAAATAGTACCAATCTAACCGCCTCCTCTTCCCGCAAAAAATGAGCCCCTACCTGAGACAATTGCCCAAAAAATAAAAAAACTACAGCTCTCACAATGGAGACACTAAAACATTATTTTTTTTTGTTTCAAAAATGAAATTATTGTGTAAAACTTAAATAAATAAAAAAAAACTATACATGTTAGGTATCGCCACGTCCGTAACAACCTGCTCTACAAAAATATCACATGAGTTAACCCCTCAGGTGAACACAGTAAAAAAAAATAAAAACAAAAACAGGGTCAAAAAAGGCATTTTTGTCACTTTACATCACAAAAACTGTAATAGCAAGCGATCAAAAAGGCGTATGCCCCTCAAAATAGTACCAATCTAACCATCACCTCTTCCCGCAAAAAATGAGCCCCTACCTGAGACAATTGCCCAAAAAATAAAAAACTACAGCTCTCAGACAATGGAGACACTAAAACATGATTTTTTTGTTTCAAAAATGATATTATTGTGTAAAACTTAAATAAATAAAAAAAAATATATACATGTTAGGTATTGCCACGTTCGTAACAACCTGCTCTACAAAAATATCACATTAGTTAACCCCTCAGGTGAACACAGTAAAAAAATAAAATAAAAACTGAGCCAGAACAGCCATTTTTGTTTAAAGTGTAATATAAAGTGATCAAAAATCATATGTACCCCAAAATAGTATCAATAACACTGTCACCTTATCCCTTAGTTTCCAAAATATGGGCACTTTTTGGTTGTTTCTACTGTAGGGGTGCATCGGGGGGCTTTAAATGGGACATGGTGTCTCAAAACCAGTCCAGCAAAATTCGCCCTCCAAAAACCATCTGGCGCACCTTTCCTTCTGCGCTTGGCCATGCGCCCATACAGTAGTTTACAATCACATGCGGGGTGTTTCTGTAAATCGCAGAATCAGGGTAATAGTTTTTGAGGTTTTTTTGCTATTAACCCTTGATGTGTTACAGGAAAAAATTGATTAAAATGGAAAATCTGCAAAAAAAGTGAAATTTTGAAATGTCATCTCCATTTTCCTTTAATTCTTGTGGAATACATAAAAGGGTTAACACAGTTTGTAAAATTAGTTTTGAAAACTTTGAGGGGTGTAGTTTCTAAAATGGGGCCATTTATGGTGGCTTCTATTATGTAAGCCCCACAAAGTGACTTCAGAACTGAACTGGTGCTTAAAAAAATGGTTTTGGAAAATTTCTAAAAAAGTTAAAGAATTGCTTCTAAAATTCTAAGCCTTCTAACATCCCCAAAAAATAAAATTACATCTACAAAATGATGGCAACATAAAGTAGACATATGGGACATGTAAAGTAATAACTATTTTGTGAGGGATCACTATCTGCCTTAATAGCAGAGAAATTCAAAGTTTGAAAATTACAAATTTTTCCAAATTTTCTGTAAATTTAGGATTTTTTTATAAATAAAGGTGATTTTTATCGACTCAAATTTACCACTGTCGTGGAGTACAATGTGTCACGAAAAAACAATCTTGGAATCAGTCGAATCGGTGAAAGAATCCCAAAGTCATGAATTGATAAAGTGACACATGGCAGATTTTAAAAAATGTGGCTTCGGCATTAAGTGTAAAAGTAGCTTCGGCCTTAAGGGGTTAAAAAGACACTGTGCTGTCACATGTGTTATGTTTTTTCATATTCCAAAATTTCCAAAATAGTCCCTTTTCAAGGGCAGACAGTCTATAAACACACATGGTATTATGGAGAATAACAGTGGCTTTTTTAGGGCCATGTGTCCAAAAATTGTGTCTCAATGGGGATGGATCCTTGTCCCCATTTATGCACATGCATGTTAATGTCAGAAGAAAGAGTGGCCAAAAATATATGCCTTATCAGAAGTAGACAGTAGTACAGACCCGTCTTCTTCTGAGGAAGCAACATGCAAAACGCACGTTGAGGAGGCAAGCTACCTGGCACCACTATACGGTATGTTGTAACACTATTTACCCTATTTAGGATTATTGGCTCCGCTGTGGTCACTAGTTGGGCATGCAGCAATTTATTATAATGATTATGGGCGGAGTGCTATACTATAAAGAAATTATGCGATGGATGTTGATTATATAGATACCGCATAGGGTGACAGGTTCCATTTAGCTAGGTTTTCTCGTATATTGTTCTGTATATGTATTTTTTAAACTTTACATTAATAAAATTGGAAGTTTATGAACTATTTAACACTCCATGTTTTTTTGTGTGATAGCATCAGTAATACAATGTGAATATGGAATGGGTAGGGTAATAGTGGCATATTATCACAATAGGACTTGCAGTAGTAACAACACGGCGTGGAACAGATAAGACAATAGATATGCATGTGGCTGTTTAGGGGTGGTAGTAGTGGTGATGAATGTGTTGTGGTAATGGTAGTGGCAGTAAGGGTAATGGAAATGGCAAAAGGGGATTAGCAGCAGGGAATAGCAACTTCAGTAATGGCAAAACGGTACGGAATATGATTGTGGGCAGGTAGACAGTAGCAGTGGCATGGTGGAGGCAGTAATAGTAACCATATAGTATGGAACATGATGGAAGGCAGACAGACAGAGACAGTCGAAGATGGCGCACTTTCAGCAAGGGCAGATCTATTCATAGGCCTGAGTAAGAGAAGTGTGAAAATTCTCATGGATCCATGCCTTGTTCAATTTGACAAAAGTGATGTATCGAACACTGGTGGTAGACAACATCCATTTGGGTGTCATGCCCCCAGCAGTGCAATGAGATGACACTGGAGAGAGAGCATACTGAGCCTGGTTGGGCCAGTGTTCCAGCATACCTGCCCAGAAGTCCATGGGGTCAGGGAACATAGTATGTCCTGCAGAAAGCCCAGAGTCCAGGTTGGACTAAACCTTTGTGTTGAGGTGGTACATCTACGTTTGCTGATTTGCCTCAGCCTGGTGAGCCACATGAAATAATTTCTCCATCATGTTGATGATACTGAACTGGCTGCTGCTTGGGGTAGCAGAGACAGCAGGAGGTAGGTGACTCTTCAAATGGCAGAGAGGGGCCTGAGGCACACTCTCATCAGGCACCTGCTGACTGAAAGTTGCATCAGACTGTGAACACAGTATTTCCTGGAAATGTAATAAAGTAAGTAAAGTTATTTGACCTCCTTTTCAACAGGAGGAAAACATTGTCTATTTTAGTTTCGGTCTAAAAGCATGGCTATCCATAATCATCAGACTACTTCATGTGAATGATGCATCTGTCAGTACATAAGCAAGCAAGAATAGATCTTGCCATTCTGGCCAGAGTGCCCAAGGACCAAGTTCTTTCCAGCTCTGCCCCCCACTAAGATAATTGGTCATCAAGGTCAGTATTATCATCATCATCCTCCTGCTCATCCACCTCCAGCGGAAGCTCCTCATCCTCTTCCATTGAAGTTTCTCCTTGTAGGTCAGCAAAATCTACAGGGCAGCCAGCAGGGTCCATAGGCTGTTCTTCCGCTGTTGCATCAGCATCTGTTTTGAGATACATATCAGGGGAATAACATAATTTAGGCTGCAGTTCTCCCTACTGACAAATGTTGTGGCCCTTTTGAGGGACTTCAGTACACAATAGTGATGATCGAGCACCCCGATGTTCGGGTGCTCAGGTGCTCTGGCCGAACACTAGGTGGTACTCGATTGCTCGGCCGAGCACCCGAGTATAATGGAAGTCAATGGGAGAAGACCAGGCACCCCCTGCTCTGCAGAGGGGAGTGTGTCTGGTTCATAGGGAAACGTCAGAAAATAGTGGAAACACCACTGAAATGGTTAGGGAACAGCATGGAGAGGATGTCTGTATGCATCTTGGACACCAAAGTCGCTGATATTAACCATGATGTCCGACTATTACGTCACTTTTACGGAATGACAAAAAAACCTCCCCAAAACCCAAGATAACATCGATTTTACAGGAAATATTGTTAGGAAACATAGATTTACTTGTACGTTAAGCGCAAGTGCTGCCAAAAATTACACGGATGAGGCACTCCCATACAACCGGTACATCATATAAAGGAAGGCCTCATTCACATTGTGGTATAATTGTGGGACTCCGACACTCATAAAGCCTATGTACTAAGGGAAAGGGCTGTCAAAAATTACAAGGAACAGGCACTTCAATACTCCCTTTATTACACATCAAGGAGTGCATCAGACACACCCTTGAAAAATTATGATTGATGGCCTGCTACTGACACGCAAAAGCAATAGTGGTGACATGCTGCTGCTGAGCTGACCGTGTTAAAAATTATGGGTGACATGCTGGTGCTGAGTTGACCATCTTAAAAATTAAGGTTGACACGCTGATGCTAATCAAACTGTCCCAAATTTAAGGTTGACATGCTGCTGCCCATCAAACTGTCCCAAATTTAAGGTTGACACGCTGCTGCCCATCAAACTGTCCCAAATTTAAGGTTGACACGCTGCTGCCGAGCTGACATGAAAAAAAAATTATGGGTGACACGCTGCTGCTCATCAAACTGTCCCAAATTTAAGGTTGACATGCTGCTGCCCATCAAATTGTCCCAAATTTAATGTTGACACGCTGCTGCCGAGCTGAAGTAAAAAAAAAATTTACAGGTGACACAATGCTGTTCATCAAACTGTCCCAAATTTAAGGTTGACATGCTGCTGCCCATCAAATTGTCCCAAATTTAATGTTGACACGCTGCTGCCGAGCTGAAGTAAAAAAAAATTTACAGGTGACACAATGCTGTTCATCAAACTGTCCCAAATTTAAGGTTGACATGCTGCTGCCCATCAAATTGTCCCAAATTTAATGTTGACACGCTGCTGCCGAGCTGAAGTAAAAAAAAATTTACAGGTGACACAATGCTGTTCATCAAACTGTCCCAAATTTAAGGTTGACACGCTGTTGCCCATCAAACTGTCCCAAATTTAAGGTTCACATGCTGCTGTTGAGCTGACGTTAAAAAAAATTTATGGGTGACACGCTGCTGCTCATCAAACTGTCCCAAATTTAAGGTTGACACGCTGCTGCCCATCAAACTGTCCCAAATTTAAGATTGACACACTGCTGCCCATCAAACTATCCTAAATTTAAGGTTGACACGCTGCTGCCCATCAAACTGTCCAAAATTTAAGGTTCACATGCTGCTGCCGAGCTGACGTTAAAAAAAATTAACGGGTGACACACTGCTGCTCATCAAACTGTACCAAATTTAAGGTTGACACGCTGCTGCCTATCAAACTGTCCCAAATTTAAGGTTGACACGCTGCTGCCCATCAAACTGTCCCAAATTTAAGGTTGACACGCTGCTGCCGAGCTGACAGAAAAAAAAAAAACGTGTGACACGCTGCTGCTCATCAAACTGTCCCAAATTTAAGGTTGACATGCTGCTGCCGGGTGAGACGCTGCTGCTCATCAAATTGTTCCAAATTTAAGGTTGACACACTGCTGCCCATCAAACTGTCCAAAATTTAAGGTTCACATGCTGCTGCCGAGCTGACGTTAAAAAAAATTAACGGGTGACACGCTGCTGCTCATCAAACTGTCCCAAATTTAAGGTTGACACGCTGCTGCCTATCAAACTGTCCCAAATTTAAGTTTGACACGCTGCTGCCCATCAAAATATCCCAAATTTAAGGTTGACACGCTGCTGCCCATCAAACTGTCCCAAATTTAAGGTTGACACGCTGCTTCCGAGCTGATGTAAAAAAAAAAATTACGGGTGACACGCTGCTGCCCATCAAACTGTCCTAAATTTAAGTTTGACATGTTGCTGCCGAGCTGACCGTAACAAAAAATTTAAGGGTGACATGTCGCTTAGCTGAACGTCTGAAACATTATAAGTCACATGTAGCACAGCTGAGAGAGTTAAAAATTAATTTTGACATGCCGCTTAGCTGACCGTCTGAAACAATATGTGTGACATGTAGCAGAGCTGAGCGTGTAAAACATTATTGTTGAGGGCCTGCTGGTGAGCTGACCGGCTAAAAAATTATGATGCAGGCCCAGCTGGTGTGCTGACAGGCTAAAATATTATGGTGCAGGCCCAGCTGGTGAGCTGATCGGCTAAAATTTAGGGTTCAGGCCCAGCTGGTGAACTGACCGGCTAAAAAATTAGGGTGCAGGCCCAGCTGGTGGACTTCGAGGGCAGCCTAATAAGCAGTTTCATATGATGGAGGAAGAGGAGGAAGAGGACGAGAAGAGGAAGGGGTACATGATAATACAGTGTATTTTATACACCCTAAAAGCCAGATTTAAGGTTCCTTCATGTTAAGCCGCTTTCCTCTGGTGGAGTAGAGAAGTCAGGGGCAATCCAGGCCTTGTTCATTTTAATAAGCGTCAACCTGTCGGCATTGTCAGTTGACAGGCGGATACGCTTATCAGTAATTATGGCCCCAGCGGCACTAAAAACCAGCTCAGACAAAACGCTGGCGGCAGGGCAGGCCAGCACCTCCAAGGTGTAGAGCGCCAGTTTGTGCCACGAGTCCAGCTTAGACACCCAATAATTATACGGCACAGAGGGATCGCTGAGGATGTTGACACGGTCAGTTACGTACTCCTTTACCATCTTCCAAAACTTTTCCCTCCTTGTCACACTAGGCCGCTCATCAGTGTGAGGGTGCTGGCGGGGTGTCAGAAATCTGTCCCAGGCCTTGGAGAGTGTCGCCCTGCCTTTGTTGGAACTGCTGTGTGTTCCCCTCGTCTCCCCTCCTCGGGTGGCCAAGGAACTACGTACTCTGCCGCCAGCGTTGTCAGATGGAAATTTGTGGAGCAATTTTTCGACAAGGACCTTCTGGTATTGCAACATTTTACTTGTCCTCTCCACCACAGGAATGAGAGATGGGAAGTTCTCTTTGTAGCGGGGATCGAGAAGGGTGAACAACCAGTAATTGGTGTTGCCTAATATGCGTATAACGCGAAGGTCACGGGAAAGGCAGCATAGAAA
This sequence comes from Rhinella marina, assembly GCA_900303285.1. Lineage (NCBI taxonomy): Eukaryota > Metazoa > Chordata > Amphibia > Anura > Bufonidae > Rhinella > Rhinella marina. The sequence goes on from ONZH01004083.1 coordinate 95,366, forward strand.
GTCAGCCATGTGTGGCAACAGACAAGGCTTCGCTCTCCCCACCAAGAGCATGACTCTCAATATCCTTCTCGTCCTCTTCCTCCTCTTATGCCCATCCACGCCGAAGAGATGGTGTAAACGTGGTATGGCCACCCTGTGTAGCGGTCTCAACCGTCTCCTGCTCCTCCTCCTCCTCCTACTCCAATTGGCGCTGGGAAGACAAATCAAGGGTGGTCTAGCTATCACCCTGTATAGGGTCATCCACCATTTCCACCTCTTCCACATGCAGAGCATCGGCCTTTATTGTGAGCAGCGAGCTTTTTAGTAGACACTGAAGTGGGATGGTTACGCTGATAATTGCATTTTCGCCGCTCACCATCTGTGTAGATTCATCAAAGTTGCGTAACACCTGACAAAGGTCAGACATCAATGCCCACTCGTAGCTTGTGAAGAGCGGAAGCTGACTAGAAAGGCGCCGACCATGTTGCAGCTGGTATTCTATTACTGCTCTCTGCTGCTCACAAAGCCTGCTCAACATGTGGAAGGTGGAATTCCATCGCGTGCTCAGGTCGCACAGCAGTCGGTGAGCCGGCAACCGCAAGTGCTGCTGCAGCATTGCCAGGCCGGCTGAAGCTGTTGGTGACTTGCGGAAATGGGCACACAGGCGACGCACCTTCACCAGTAGCTGAGGCAAATTGGGGAAGGTTTTCAGAAACCGCTGAACCACTAAGTTGAATACATGGGCCAGGCATGGTATGTGTGGGAGGTTGGCCAGCTCCAAAGCCGCTACCAAGTTGGGGCCGTTATCGGATACAACCATGCCTGGCTATAGGTTGACTGGTGAGAGCGACAGCTCAGCCTGTTCCCTTATGCCATGCCACAGCTCTGCGGCGGTGTGCTGTTTGTCACCCCGGCAAATAAGCTTCGGCACGGCCTGTTGCCGCTTACCAACTGCTGTGCTACACTGCTTCCAGCTACTGACAGAAGTCTGAGTGGTGCTGCAAGATGGCAAATCTGCATGGGAGGAAGTGGAGGAGGAGGAAGAGAAGGAGGGGTTGCAGCCGCTACTGTAGGTGGCAGCGAAAATCCGGATGGAAGTAGGGCCCGCAATCCTCGGCGTGGGTAGCACCTGTGCAATCCCAGGGTACGACTCGCTCCCAGCCTCCACAACATTCACCCAGTGTGCCATCAGGGAAATGTAGCGTCCCTGGCCAGAAGCGCTTGTCCATGTGTCAGTTGTTAAGTGGACCTTGCCAGTAACTGCGTTGGTCAGGGCACGGGTTATGTTTCTGGACACATGCTGGCGTAAGGCAGGGATGGCATGCCGGGAAAAATAGTGGCGGCTGGGGACTGTGTAACGAGGGACAGCCGCCGCTATCAGGCTGCGAAAGGCCTCGGTGCTTACCAGCCTAAATGGCAACATATACAGGGCCAGCTACTTGGAAAGTTGCGCATTTAGAGCTATGACCTGTGGGTGGGTGGCAGGGTATTTGTGCTTGCGTTCAAATGCCTGGGGTAAGGACATTTGTACGCTGCACTGGGACATTGAAGTAGACGTGTTGGATGATGGTTCCTGCGAAGGTCCAGGTGCAGGGCGGGAAGCATCTAGGCCTGGGTTTTGGACAGCAGGTAACAGAAGGAAAGAGGAGGCAGTGGTGTGACCTGCAGACACAGATCGTTGACCCAGGCATTCGGCCGACCTTTTAGGGTGCTTTGCTGCCATGTGGCGGATCATGTTGGTGGTGGTCAGGTTGCTGGTGTTTACACCCCTGCTCATCTTGGTACGGCATAGGTTACAAATTACAAACTGTTTATCGTCAGCACTTTCCTCAAAAAACAGCCAGACTGAGGAGCACCTAACCCTTGGCAAGGGAGCTTGCCGCAAGGGGCTGCTCCGGGGAACAGTTGCGGGCCTCTTCCAGCCTGTTGCACTGCTGTGGATCCCTCCCCCTCTGTACTGCTGTCCTTGATCGGCTTGCCACCTTCCCAGGTTGGGTCAGCTATTTCATCGTCCACCACCTCCTCTTCGACATCCTCACTCTGGTCCTCCTTCTGACATGGTGAACTAACAAGAACCTGACTTAACTACATCTCATCCTCATCCACAACCTCTTGAGACACTAATTGCCCTTGACTTATTGGCAACTGTGTCTCATCATCATCATGCACCTCGTGAGATGCTAGTTGACGGTCCCCACCGTCATCGTCTTCAGACTGTGTTTGCTCAATATGTTGGGAATCAGGGCACAATATCTCCTCATGTCCCACTTCAAGCAGCCTTGGCGAGAGGTCCGAACCAAGGAATGGTCATGAAAAAAGCTCCTCGGAATATTTGAATGTGGGATTAGTTCTTTGCCCAGACTCTGCATGGTGGGAGGAAGGAGGATCAGGGTGAGGATGTGGCTGCCCAGACTCTTGGCTACTGAGACTGGACTTTGTGAAAGAGGGGGTGGTGCTGAACTGACTGGAATTATTATCAGCTAAAATCCAACCGACTATCTGCTCGCACTGGTGTGCCGCCCTGCAAACTGTGACATGAAGCTAGGAATTTTGGATGACTTTGTTTCTTGGGCTCTGCCAGCAGGCACAGTTTCATCACGCCCAGAGCCATGGCCTCTGAGTTCACCATCAGCAGCACGCCCACTTCCCCGTCCCTTAGTGCTCGCCTTGCGCATATTGTATAGTATATATGCAACTTGGTCACAATTACAGTACTGCAGATTTTTATTAACTGTATGATCAGAAAAATTTAAACGAATGTCCAATATTCTAACGGTATAGAGCAGCCGCAAATGGGGAACTGCGGCCTAAATTAACGGTATTAAATGTAACAACGGATGTCAGCTACATAGACTTTTGAACAGTTGTAATACGCTGTGCACACTTGGGGGGTTTTTTTGCCACCAAAAAAAAAAGCAGACATATTTCACAATGGACTTTGGTCTTTATGGAACAGAAACAATCTTTCTACCTACCCAAATCCTATCCCTATAGTTTAATTCCATCCTTGGGCAAATTAAACTGCAGACGCAAATGAGGAACTGCGGCCTAAATTAACGATATTAAATGTAACAACGAATGTCATCTACATAGACTTTTGAACGGTTCTAATACGCTTTGCACCTAGTGTTACTGACAGGGCACACTTGGGTTCTTTTTGCCACCAAAAAAAAAAAAAATGCTGAAGGATTTAACAATGGACTTTTATGTCTTTTCAACAATGATACTACCCCTGCCTATAGAAATTCTATCCCTACACAAGTCCCTCCTTGCGCAAATGTTATACAGCAAGACGCAAAAGAAGTACTGCGGGCTTAACAGTAGAAATTATAGCAAAGTATGTCAGGTATATATAGTATACAGAGAGTATCCGACAGCATGCAGCAGCACATGTGGCATTAATGGCAGGCCACCTAGTGCTATTTTCACCACCTTTAAACACCCCAAAAATAATAAAATATTGCTTTGTGCCAGATATAATAGCCCTTAAAAGGGCTTTTGGGTCTTTTTTGAGCAATTTCTATCCCTGTCTAGCGTGATTCTCTCCCTACAGGGTATGTCTCTCCTTGCTGCAGCAGCGCATGTGGGGTTAATGGCAGGCCATCTAGCGCTATTTTCACCATTTCATGTCCTCAAAAATAATAAAATGTAGATTTTTGCCAGATATAATAGCCCTTAAAAGGGCTTTTTTGTCTTTGTTTAGTGATTTCTATCCCTGCCTAGCGTGTTTCTCTCCCTACACTGTCTGGCCCTGCATGCAGAAGCTCTCCCTGTCTAATACTGGCCGGGTCACATGTCACCGGGTGCTTTATAGCCCCCGGTGACATGTGACCCGGCCAGCCAATCAGTGTAATGCCAGTAGCTAAGATGGCTACTGGCATTACACTGAATGCTATCCCTCCCCGCACGCTAATTGGCTAATTAGCGTGCAGTGAG
>ONZH01004084.1:0-46976 GCA_900303285.1 Rhinella marina
CCCATAACAGCCTGTAGTTGACAGAGAAGTTTGCCCAGTTATCCAGGAACCCAAACCCCTCCTTCCTACTCCAGTTCTTGAGCCACTTGTTTACCTCCCTAATCTCCCGCTGCCTTTCTTGTGTGGCTCGTGGTACAGGCAGTATTTCGGAAAACACTACCTTTGAGGTCCTTGCCCTAAGCTTATGACCTAAATCCCTAAAATCATTTTTAAGGATGCTCCACCTACCTCTAACTTTGTCATTGGTTCCCATATGGACTATGACTGCTGGTTCTTCTCCAGCCCATCCCAGTAATCTGTCAACTCGATCAATGATGTGTCAAACCCGAGCGCCAGGTAGACAACACACCGTTTGACGATCCCGGTCTTTGTGACAGATTGCCCTCTCTGTACCCCTAATAATTGAGAATCCGAAGAGGAGACCTACAAAACCAGGGGATACAGTGACCTGATTAAAGGGTCCTGTGATGCAGGGGCCAAAGATTCTGCTGGTGTTGCAGAACTGGATGCATATCCAGCGGAGAACTCTAGTGTCCAAGACCCTGGACATGGAGGTATGGACACTGTCATAATGGTGTCTATTGTCCAGAGGCCAACAGATGAAGGTATGGACATTGTTGGTGAAGGTATGGACATTGTTGATAAAGGCATGGACTTTGTTAATATAGCTGATGACATGGAATCCAGGGAAGCCCCTTCAATTTGTCCAGTAGTCGTCGTGGAGACCGTACTGACGGCCAGTCCACAGCACTAATACTATGGACTGACAAATGATAATGATGACCTAGTGGCTGATACCTCACTGGATGTAACAGCGTAGACACCTGTGGCAGGCGATTACCTCACCGTGACAGCCAAAAATTCTAGAAACCATGGAAGTTACTGACAAAGTCAGAGCCCTTATTAATGGGGACTACCCAGATGGATTACTGGATGCTAAAAGATCCTCTGATCTACATGGATTATTCTGGTCATTTGACAATGGGCTGTTGGTCACTGTAATTACTTCTGTACCTGGCACCGTGGATGGAGTTCCAGAAGTGATCAGGATTCATTCAAATCTGTGTTCAGAGCCAAAGGAGGTAATGTCTGAAATGGACATGATGACCCAGGGAACAGTCTGTAGGGTCTCTACCCTCTTAAGGTCGGGGGTGAGCCTTAACCATGAGACTCAACGTCGAGATGCGTTGAGGCGGATCTTGTCACCAATAGGTAGGGGTGTCAGAGATGATAGGCCCCTCAACATCAAAACTGACCCGCCAGATATCCACAGTTCCAGGGTAACCAGGGTGAGCCCTCTTCCTGAGACATTTCCTGAAGTGAAGGAAGAGGACTTGCTTAAAGTGTTTCTGTCATCAGAATTTAGCATTGCAAACCGAGTGTCATTTGCAATGCGCAAATGACACCTGATGACAGATATGTTAACTTTATAGTTTTCTGTAGCGTAGGTTTGGAGAAAATAGCGTTTTTAAAATATGTAAATGAGCTTCCCTAGGTGCAGGGGGCGTTAACCCTGCACCTAGTAGCGGCATAATTCCTCCTCTTACCCCTCCTCCGTTGTGGTAATTGACAGGGCCAGGCAGGCAGCTCTTTCGACTCCTGGCCCTGTCCGAGTGCGAAATCCCGCGCCTGCGCATTGCGATCAACAATCCGCGCATGTGCATTGATGAAGCCGGGACCCAGGCGGCTGGCGGCTCTCAACGCAGCAGCACGTGAGAGCGCAAGGTGAATTGGCCTGAAGGGCTTGAGCAACCCTTGTCACGTGACGCAGTGGGCTGGTCTGGGTCCTTGTACGTGTCAAATTGGTGGCAGCGGTGGGATGGTCTGGTCCCCGCTACGTGACAACCGTTATACATGCAAACAATAGAATTAGGGACTATTCTGGATTGTAGTGGTACTTCACAAAAGTTATGCCCAGATGTGCCACCTTCACAGTAGTTATGCCGAGATATACCCACATTACAGGTTATGCAGAGATGTGCTCCCTTTACAGATTATGCCCAGATGCGAAGCCTTCACATTATTTATGCCCAGATATGCCACCTTTACAGTAATGCCCAGATGTGCCACCTTTACAGTAGTTATGCCCAGATGTGCCCCCTTTACAGATTATGCCCAGATGTGCTCTTTTTACAGTTTATTCCCAGGTGCGCATCCTTCACATTATTTATGCCCAGATGTGCTTCCTTCACAGTAGTTATGCCCACCTCACAATCGTTATGCCCAGATATGTGCTCCCTTTAATATAATTATGCTGAAATGTGCCCTCTTCACAAGAAGTAAAAAAAAAACAAATAAACAGTAAATATTCACCTAGTTTCTCCGATGATCTGCACTCCCCAACAGGCAGGATGCACATCGCACTCCAGGGGAGTAGCAGAGTCCGACTCCTGGCCTGAACCGCTCATCCTGCATAGCCCAGCAGTGTGCAGTGCTGGAAGCTGTACTGAATGGTGAAGCGGGGTGCGGACGGCTCCCTGCTTCACCACCACAGGTAACTGTATGGACGAGAGCATGATATACCTCAGTCGTTCCAGGACTGTGGGACAGCCACTGAAAATTTGGACGGTTGGGTGGTATGTAGACCATAAAATACTTTTTTCCGCTTGCGGTTTAAAAAATGTGCAGACTTTTTGTGTATGCAGATTTTCAATAGAAATTCTGGATGCGGGTTCTGTATGGACAGGACACTTCTTATTTCTATGGTCACAGTTCACTAACAAGAAGACAGGAGACCTGCTAAGGGACACAATGGGCCACTTCAGAGCTATTTTCCTAATAAAAATGTACAAATTCAGTACCTAAAGTACAAACATGGTCATTATCACACTGCCCCTACACCTTACTAAATATGAAATAGCAGTTTAAGGCTAGTTTTCTGACACATGGAGATGATAAATCTCCGCCTTTGCGTGACATTTTTCGCCACAAAATGATGTGCAACATTCTGTAAACATGTAGCACAAACAAACTGCCTTCAAATCGCATTGACTAATCGCATCCAGTCTTGTCAAGTTTCTGTTCAGCGAACGTTTTGGCTCCCGTCAATTCACAGCACAACAGCAGTCATTCTCAGGCGACGACTGAGTAGCGTATAACGCAGCTCATTAGCTGCTTCCATCTCGAGCCCCGCCCATCGTATGATCCTCGGCTCACGCGCTCCCTAGCTGTAGGACGTGTTCCCGCCTTCTCCTCATCGGTTCTGTAAGTCACAAGCAGCCTTAGGTGTGAGGCGGTGCTCACTGTCCTGGTGCTGACACCGCCTATTTACTAGTTACAGTCGTCTGTGCTTCCTGACTGCCTTGTGTAACGAGAGACGCCGACATGAGGAAGGTTGTGGTTGTCACTGGAGCCAACAGGTGAGGGAAGCGCTGCAGGGCGCACATGTGGGACGCGGTACTGTGAGTAGAGGAGCGCTTATCTCTGCCGCCTGTGAATGAGAATCCGGTGTGTGCTGCCCTCTGGCTGGTTGCTTTTCCATCACTGGTCCAAAAACCTATGTAAATGGTGCAAGGACTGGTGAAATCAGTGATGTCCATATAGCCTTACATCAGTGGCGGAAAAGACCTTGTCTATCTATCTTTGAACGGGTTGTTCACCATTTTGGAGGTGTTTGGGCAGACCTGGGTCTTGGGCCCACAGCTATCATGATAATAGTGCTGCTGTGAGTGCTGTACTTGGGGTTTCCATACAAGGCTAATGTCACAGAAACCTATTCGCTGTGAAAAATACTCCATATGTCAAAGGTATTTCTGGTCTTGAACAAGTTGCTTGTGTCACACAGATCCACCACATTACCATTTTATACTGTTTGTACTTGAAGGCATTATGTGAGTACAATTGATTTCAGCTGAAGTTGGGCAGGAACACACAGCATGGTAAATCATTTATAATGCTGTGGATCTGGGTCATAGGAGCAGCATTCAGGATGGGTAATACCTTTGCTGTATGGAGCATACTTCTCATACTGAATACATTTGTGGCCTAGGGCACTTCGGGATCTCCATTCTTATCAATGATCTTTTTTTAATCCAGAGGAAAAAAAAAAGCAGGCTGGCTTGACGTTGTTTGGGAGCAGCACCTATAGAAGCAGACAATGAGAGTTTGTGAGCGTTCGCTCTTTTGAATGACAGTTGGAAGGTTATTAATTTATGGTCACTATTTCCCAGGTGTCCCCCGACCTGCACATCTGTTGTTCTGTCAGGTCTATTGGTTAATACTAAGTCCAGTATGGCCGTCCCTCTAGTCGGGTCCTAAACCAGTTGGGAAAGGTAATTGTCTTTGGTTATTTCCAAGAACCTGTTTCCTTTATGAGATATACAGGTTTCAGTTTTCCAGTCTATATCTGGGTAGTTGAAGTCCCCCATAATAACAACCTCATTATGATTTGCCGCCTCGTCTATTTCGTTTAGAAGTACATTTTCTGTGGACTCTGATATATTGGGTGGTTTATAATAAACTCCTATTAGTATTTTATTATTGTTTTTGGCTCCATTTATTTCTACCCACAGTGACTCCACATCTTCATGTCCCTCACTTATATCTTCCTGGAGTGTGGGCTTTAGACAGGACTTTACATAAAGGCAGACCCCTCCCCCTCTCCGGTTTTGACGATCCTTTCTAAAAAGATTGTAACCCTGTACGTTAACTGCCCAGTCATATCTATCATCCAGCCATGTCTCAGTTATTCCCACTATGTCATAGTTCTCCTCACACATCACTAATTCCAGTTCACCAGTTTTATTAGTCAGGCTTCTGGCATTAGTGTACATACAATTAAGAGGTTTATATATATATATATATTTTTTTTTTACCCTACACCTTTCCTTCTGAACTGTTCTAGTTCCTCCTTCCATTCCTCCCCCAGTTCCATTACCTTGCCCCAGGTCTCTATCTACACTATCTTCCCCATCTATAATGTAGTTACCCTCCCCCCCCTAGTTTAACTCCTCCAGCCTTCTAGCCATCTTCTTCCCCAAAACAAATGTCCCTTCCCCATTGAGGTGCAGCCCATCCCTACGGTAGAGCCTGTAGCCAACAGAGAAGTCGGCCCAGTTCTCCAAGAACCCAAATCCCTCCTTCCTACACCAGTTCTTGAGCCACTTGTTTACCTCCCTAATCTCCTGCTGCCTTTCTTGTGTGGCTCGTGGTACAGGCAGTATTTTGGAAAACACTACCTTTGAGGTCCTTGACCTAAGCTTATGCCCTAAATCCCTAAAATCATTTTTAAGGACACTCCACCTACCTCTAACTTTGTCATTGGTTACGATATGGACCATGACTGCTGAATCTTCTCCAGCCCCTCCCAGTAATCTGTCAACCCGATCCGCGATGTGCCGAACTCGAGGTCCAGGAAGGCAACACACCATTCGACGATCCCGGTCTTTGTGACAGATTGCCCTCTCTGTACCTCTAATAATTACTGGAGCTGACATTCCCCTGACGGGCAGAGGAAGTGTCCGGCTTCAGCAATGCTATCCCTGAAGTAGCATCCCCCTCATCTGCCAAACTTGCAAACTTGTTGGGGTGTGTCAGATCAGGGCTAGCCTCCCTGGCACTTTTCCCTCTAACCCGCTTTCTAACTGTTACCCAGCTAGCTACCTCACTTTCCTGGGCCTCCTCACTACCACCCTCCCCCACATCTACCCCATAGAGTGCTTGCTCAGTGAGCAGCAAACTCTTTTCCAAATTGTCAGTGCTTCTCAGTGTTGCAATCCGCCCGGTTAGATACACGATGTGCGATTCCAAGCGGGTAATTTGCTCACATTATGAACAAATATATGCACCCTTAAACGGCTGTTCCAGGACTGCATACATCAGACAAGATGTGCACTGGACTGCGCTGTCAATAATGGAAGACATACTAATGGGGATTACACAATAAGAGAGAAAAAAATGCAATACAGTGATCTGAAACCGACTTACTGTAGTCACGTAATCTAAAGTCACACAATTAATTCAAACACGCACTAAAAAATCAAACACGCGAACGCTAAAACTCGTGTTGTGTCTCTGCTTTTATAAATGCAACACTCAAACCAGTCTGCTTTTTTTTTACCTCTGGATTCAAAGACTGAACTGCCCACAAGACTGGCTATTTAACTTCTCCTAATTAGATAGCCACACCCTAATTACTCACCTGTGCAGCACCCTGGAGAAGGAAGAGAAAGGAAAAAAAAACATAGTGCAGTCACGTTTACTCTTAGCTGCTATGGAATAAAGCTGGTATAGAGTACAATAAAGTCAGGCACAGCCACTCAGCAATGCACACAAATAAATTAGCTCTCACAGATACTCCCTCACGTCACTCACTAAGTCACACACTTAATTCAAACACGCAGTTAAAAATCAAACGAGCGAACGCTCAAACTCGCGTTACGTCTCTGCTTCTATAAATGCAACACTCAAACCAGTCTGCTTTTTTTTTCTCTGGATTCAAAAGATATAACATTTTAAATTTGTGGTGAAGAATCAACAAGTAGGTCACAATTGTGAAGTGGAACGAAATTTATTGGATCATTTAAACTTTTTTTGTATTAATAAAACTGAAAAGTGGGGCGTGCAAAATTATTCGGCCCCCTTGCATTAATACTTTGTTGCGCCACCTTTTGCTGCGATTACAGCTGCAAGTCGCTTGGGGTATGTCTCTATCAGTTTTGCACATCTAGAGACTGAAATTCTTGCCCATTCTTCCTTGCAAAACAGCTCAAGCTCTTTGAGGTTGGATGGAGAACGTTTGTGAACAGCAGTTTTCAGCTCTTTCCACATATTCTCAATTGGATTCAGGTCTGGACTTTGACTTGGCCATTCTAAGACCTGGATACGTTTATTTTTGAACCATTCCATTGTAGATTTTGCTTTGTTTGGGATCAGATAAATCTCCGTCCTAGTTTCAGGTCTTTTGCAGACTCCAACAGGTTTTCATCCAGAATGGTCCTGTATTTGGCTCCATCCATCTTCCCATCAATTTTAACCATCTTCCCTGTCCCTGCTGATGAAAAGCAGGCCCAAACCATGATGCTGCCACCACCATGTTTGACAGTGGGGATGATGTGTTCAGGGTGATGAGCTGTGTTGCTTTTACACCAAACATATCGTTTTGCATTGTTTCCAGAAAGTTGGATTTTGGTTTCATCTGACCAGAACACCTTCTTCCACATGTTTGGTATGTCTCCCAGGTGGCTTGTGGCAAACTGTAAACGAGACTTTTTTATGGATATCTTTGAGAAATGGCTTTCTTCTTGCCACTCTTCCATAAAGGCCAGATTTGTGAAGTGTTCGACTGATTGTTGTCCTATGGACAGACTCTCCCACCTCAGCTGTAGATCTCTGCAGTTCATCCAGAGTGATCATGGGCCTCTTGGCTGCATCTCTGATCAGTCTTCTCCTTGTTTGAGATGAAAGTTTAGAGGGACGGCCGGGTCTTGGTAGATTTGCAGTGGTCTGATATTCTTTCCATTTCAATATGATCGCTTGCACAGTGCTCCTTGGGATGTTTAAAGCTTGGGAAATCTTTTGATATCCAAATTCCGGCTTTAAACTTCTCCACAACAGTATCACGGACCTGCCTGGTGTGTTCCTTGGTCTTCATGATGTTAACAGAACCCTGAGACTATCACAGCAGGTGCATTTATATGGAGACTTGATTACACACAGGTGGATTCTATTTATCTTCATCAGTCATTTAGGACAACATTGGATCATTCAGAGATCCTCAATGAACTTCTGGAGTGAGTTTTCTGAACTGAAAGTAAAAGGGCTGAATAATTTTGCACGCCCCAACTTTTCAGTTTTATTATTACAAAAAAAGTTTAAATGATCCAATAAATTTCGTTCCACTTCACAATTGTGACCCACTTGTTGTTGATTCTTCACCAAAAATTTAAAATGTTAATCTTTTTGTTTGAAGACTTAAATGTGGCAAAAGGTTGAAAAGTTCCAGGGGGCCGAATACTTTCGCAAGGCACTGTGTGTGTATATATGTGTGTGTGTGTGTGTGTATGTATATATATATATATATAAACTACCACTTACTGCAGTTCTTTTTTTCACTCCAAAAAATGTAAAAAAAAAAAAACCTGAAAAGTGCTGATGTAAATAAGCAGACTACTGTTCGGTCCTCTGCAGCACGCAAGCACCCATCGTGTGTGCGTGCAAAAACTGTACTATAAAAATTTACTACAGTGTTAAAAAAGTGAACACTGGCTAAAAATTAACTTTTATCTATATATATTTATATAAAGCCCTAACTACAATTTCTTCTTTTGGAACCAAATAAAGGGAAAATTGGCAAAAAAAATCAACAGAGGTGTGGAAAAAAAAGTGCAAAGAATAATCCCCCGGTACTGATCATGCAGATATGCACTGAAAAGCACTTGGCGGTCACAGCTCGCATGCAGAAAAAGTGGTCAGAGCTGGAAAATTGTAAAAAAAAATAAATAAAAAAAAAAATTACCAAAAAAAAGCGCACGGACCAAATCCGTTAAAAAAAAAAAAAAAGGAAAAGAGGACGGGCTAGGGTGTAGGAGCGGGCACGGGAAGGGACAGGGACGGAGGGTGGTTTAGGGATCTGGAACAGCTGCAAATGAAAAAAAAAATCAGTGCAGCAATTCCATATGTTTCTTCTTTTCTTCTTTCTGCTTCTTTCCAGCAGGAAAAGCTCAAAAAGCAGTGGTGGTGAACCAGAAGTCCCAGCAAGCCAACTAGCAGCAGAGAAAAGCATAAAACCTTTCTGCATGCAGTCACGAGCTAGAATGGCTGCATTCAGGGAGGTTCTGCCCTTTCCTGTGCAGCTATAGCACTGCTATTGGCTGGTGCGTTGTTCCAGCCAATCGCAGCGCTGGCAGAGGACGCCAAACACGGGTGTCCCCTGCCTCACCTTGGAGGAGACAGGTGCTGACCAGTACTTCCCCCTGACCATTTCCGACCCGCCCCGCAGCTTACCAATGCATCCAGCGTTTAATGTGCCAATCTTCACTGATTGGCCAATCGCAGCACTTGGAGCTGGAAATACACTATGCTGCCCTTAGCTGGCATGGATGCCTGCTGGTAAGAGCAGACATGGTGCTGCGATTCCCCTCTGATTTTCCCCCAGCAACTGGCAGACCTCGCGCTGTATATGTACGGCGCTGGTCCTTAAGTCCCACATGTGTACGGCACGAGTCCTTAAAGAAGACCTTTCACCACTCCTGACAAACCTGTTTTAATAGCTTCATGTATTCCCCATTTAATAACTATTCTGGAGAATCTAGTCTTATGTCTGTATGTTGTGCCATCCCTCTATCATTGCTTCTAGAAGTTATGAATGATTTACTAGCAGTCTGCAGTAAGGGTACAGAGGGGTGGTAAGGTGGTAGGTGGTGGTAGTTGGGGGGGGGGGGGGTGTACCTGCACAGCCTCACTATCCAATCAGTACTGCCATTTTCAGACTGTGCAGGTACACCCCCTCCAACTGGTTACCACCCCTCTACACCCTTACTGAAGGCTAATAACAATTCATTCATAACTTCTAGTAGTCCTTAACAGGATATTTCTCCTAAAACGTATATTTTATTAATTCACTTAAAACGTATTGCATCACACACAGCTAATAATATTAAATATTCAAGTAGGCAGAGAGGGGTAATATAGGGGGGCCGTTTTCCCTGGTATGCCCTAAATGTGGCCCTTTGCCCAGGGATACCCCCGGATGGTAGAAGTACCCTGTCCCCGTACCTAATCTCAGTCCCTATTTAACCCTGATTGGGAAAAATTGGATCTGCACCAATATGTTAAACCCCAAAGCATTTCGTTAGATGCATCTGCGCCACATGGAATGCCTAACCTCACATGGACCCTTGACAATCGCTATCAGGTTGTGGTCCATGCGGCAGGGGCAAGTACCTCTATTGCCTTTTTTTCTATGTTGCTTTATTTGGGAATCTATTACCATTTCTAATCTTCTCTTTAATCACCCGCTGAGGAGCCCAAGAGTTGGGCGAAACGCATTGGGGTTTAACATATTGGTGCAGATCCAATTTTTCCCTATCAGGGTTAAATAGGGACTGAGATTAGGTACGGGGACAGGGTACTTCTACCATCTGGGGGTATCCCTGGGCAAAGGGCCACATTTAGGGCATACCAGGGAAAACGGCCCCCCTATATTACCCCTCTCTGCCTACTTGAATATTTAATATTATTAGCTGTGTGTGATGCAATACGTTTTAATTGAATTAATAAAATATACGTTTTAGGAGAAATATCCTGTTAAGGTCTACACTCTGAATATTTGGTAATATCTCCACCCCTATCTTTTTTCATCTCTATTAAAGTCTGCTAATAACTTCTAGTAGAAATAATAAAGGAATGGCACAACATAGAGACATACGAATAGATGCTCCAGAATTGTTATTACATGGAGAATGCATGAAGGTATTAAAACAGGCATGTCAGGAGCGGTAATAGGTCCTCTTCAAGGGGTTAATAAATCTTCCCCACTATCTACGTGCCTGTTCTGTGCACATACCAGTCCGTGTGCAAAATACTCAGCAGCGGTCCTTTTCACGTGTGCAGTCACATGATGTTTTCATATGAGAAATGTTACTGGCTGTACAGCTGTGGTGGCATATTAACAGATCTGAAACTATGACTACAATTTGTATCCTATTGCGTTGGTTGAATTGTTTTGTATATCTTTTGTGTTTTTCTACATTTTAGTGGTATTGGATTAGCTCTGTGTCAGAGGCTTCTTTCTCAAGATGACCAGATCCACTTATGTTTGGCCTGCCGAAGTATGCAGAGAGCTGAAGCTGCACGTTCTGCCCTTCTGTCTTCTCACCCTTCAGCTGATGTCAGCATTGTGCAGGTTGATGTTGGTAGCATGAAATCAGTGTTGCAAGGAGCAAAGATTCTTACCCAAAGGCAAGTATTAAATGTATGGACATTTATGATAGACAGTGGGGGAGATAAAACTGGTGTAAAGGAAAGCTGTCCTAAGGAGCGTTAACATCACCGTTATTTTTCTGTTCATTTTTTTTTTTTTTTTTTTTTTTTACTATCTAAAATAACGGATTTCAGACGGAAATGGCTCAATTGGATGCCGAATGTGAATAACTGTTTTTTTTTTTTTCGTTGATATGAACTCTGTCTTAGTTGCGCAAAGCAACCAATCAGATTCCACCTTTCATTTTTCAGAGATCCTTTGGTAAATGAAAGGTGGAATCTGGGTAACTAAGCCAGTCCTACTTTACACCAGTTCGATATATGACCCCAAAAGTCTTATCTGCTTGCACCTAAAAAAAAAAAAAAAAGTCACTAAACTAGTTTGCTTCTTCTTCTTTCTTTTTTTTTTTTTTTTTTTTTTTTTTTTTAAATACCATAGTTACATAGTTAATATGGTTGAAAACAGTCCATCAACCAAACCAAGCGATGGTTGGAAAAGCGAATCCCAGAAAGGAAGTGAGACTCAGGTTTCTACACATTTTCATAAGCATTAATGTCATTTACTTTGATGCTTCTGGAGGGAGAACTTCTTCTCCAGTCGGAGGCAGCGCCCCCTTGTCTTTTAAGAGTGTTTCTTATGGAACAGCTTTTCACCATATTCTTTGTATGGCCCATTTTTATAGGTTAATGATGTCCCCCTTTAGACGTCTCTTCTCAAGACTAAATAAATTTAGTTCTTTTAATCTTCATAACTAAGACCCTCCATGACCCTTATCAGTTTAGTCGCTCTCCTCTGTACGTTTTCCAGTTCCAAAGCATCCTTTCTATGGACTGGTGCCCAGAACTGAACTTCATATTCCAGATGAGGCCGCACCAATGCTTTGTAAAGTGGTAATATTATATCTCTGCCCCGCGAGTCCTTGCCTCATTTAATACATTAAAATATCCTGGTGGCCTTAGAAGCAGCTGATTGACATTGTATGCTGTTATTTAGTCTATGATCTTCAAGGACATATAAATATTTCTCTACAAGTGACTCTCCCAGTGTTACCTCCCCTAGGACATATGAAGGACAGAGATTATTACTCCCAAGATGCATAACTTTACATTTATCCACCTGAACCTCATTTGCTAAGTTGATGCCCCATCACTCAGAGTAAACAAGTCCGCTTGTAGTTTTTGGACATCTTTCTTAGACCAAACAGCAACAAATTTTGTCACAAGTGGTTACATCGCCCTCACCACTTTCCTTGAGGGGGTGGGGTCAGCGGTTGTGACGCATATATCTTCAATTTCACCTGTTTTCAGGTCTAGATGAAGAAATAAAGATTTCCTTCTAGTGCAGGGGTGGGGAACCTCAGGCCCGGGGCCACGTATGGCCCTTGGAATCATTTCATGTGGCCCCCTGCCAGAGCACATAGTGCAAATGCTAATGACTGCTTCCATTATGGAAGTGGTTATTAACATGCAGGAGGCACGGCTGTACTCTGCTTCCCGGGTATTCTTTCGGCCCCACTCTGCACCATGATCTGACGCTATGTGCTGTCAGGTTACAGTACAGTGTGGCAGAAGGAAGACCAGGGAGGGAGAGTCAATCTGCCGAGTGGCAGCGCCATCCAGGTCTGATGGGGGGTCTGATTTGAGGCCTGCACCTCGTCATAAATTAGTAACATCTTCTGGCAGTGCAGGAGATTTCAAAGACCATCATTAGACCGTTAATCTCTCCCCAAGCGTTAAAGGGGTTTTCCAGGACTTTTATACTGATAACCTATCCCCAAACACCTCGAACCCCTGCAGATCAGCTCTTTGAGAAGGCAGCGGTGCTCACAGTAGCGCTACGGCCTTCTCACAGCTTGGATCCGTTATGCAGCCCATAGACTTCTATTATGACGGAATGAATAATGGATAGGTCATCAGTAGTAAAATCCCAGAAACCCTCTTTAACAGCACTGAGCAAAGTAAATTTGCTTGGCTCCCTGAAAGGCCTTGATTGGGATACTGTTTCTCCTTAGGGAGGGTGCTGAGTGTTTCATGAGGAGATTTGTAAGTCAGTGAATGCTCCTTTGGGTTTTTAGAGAAAATACAAGTGTATATGAAAGTTATCTTACATCTGCTGGCATCAGATAGCCTTAGGAAAGCATACTACGCAAAGTAGGTGCTCTCTGTAATGAGAGAGCATCTAGTGTGTGTCTTTCTCCCTCTCTCTCACGTCCCATAGTCTTTCCAGAAAAAAAGTCCTATGAGACCAGAGAGTGTGTATAGCAACTTTCAGGGTAATTGGAGCATGTTTGATTTGGGTGCATTACCACATAAGAGCCTTGTTCCGAAGCTACAAATGCAGGAACTAGGGGATAGGGGATAATATGTGTACATAGGTAAAGATTTGGGTACAGTACAAAAACCTAGTAGTTGTAAATAAAAAAAAAAAAGTAAAACACAAAATGCAACAGCACTCTGCAAACACAAACAATAAAATAAGTTGGTATAATATTGCTATCGTCACTATATACACGATACTAACGCTACGTTGCAAATGTGAGATTCTTGGCAAATACTTATGTACAAAATTATTTGTGCCAGTCTGCCAAACATCAAGGCGATCTCTTTAAGATGGGAACCTAACACTAAATACCATATTCACTAAGTGCCATAGCAGCCTCCATTAACTATAGAGGATGCAGGCTCCACATGCATGCTAAGCCAACATTATATTATACCTCTTATGTTGCCAAAATGGCCTCCACTAATTTCAGGGAATGCAGGCTCCACATGCATGCCGAGCCCACACAATATGATACCTCTTTGGTGCCACACTGACCTCTGTTATACTCAGAATGCAGGTTCCACATAAACGCTGAGCCCACTCTATTTTACCTCTCCTGGTGCCAACTGGCCTCCAGTGCATATAGGGAGAGCAGGACACAGCTTAATTAAAATCAGCCTGTAAGGCAAACAGGTTAGTTAGGAGTGCACAACCAACATAGTGGAGTCAGCCACGCCTCCACTCTAAACTGCAAGAAAAACTGGGGTCAGTCAGCACATCCACATATGCGGTGCACATAGCCATGGCTACAAATAGAAAGTAAATGGCACATAATGAGTAGTTGTAAATGGCACATACTGCAAATGTGCTTAAGTCAGCAGCGGGGTACCACAAAAGATCCTTTTAAGGCCCAATTCACTTTAATCCCTTTGCGATTCCATCTGCATGTACACTTGCATGCAGCGGGCACCACAGCTACTTCAAACAGCAGAGACCCGTGGCAGATGTGTGCAATCGGCCCTATGTCTGATTGCATATGTTTAATCCCTCAGATGCCGAAATCATTTCTGATCTGGAAGCAGGAGCCGTGCACTCCTGCACCCTTCACAGTGTTCCCAGGCTCAAATGGGAGAACCTGTTACGTTACAGTAATAGCCCAAATCCTCAAAGGCTATCACTATAATATACCAGTACAGGGCAGCAGGTGGCACCACTATATTGGTATATTGTAAATAAAGTGTTCTGTGATTGCTGAGCCCAAATGGACCCACTGTGCCACTAACCAGCTTAACTTTTGGCTAAACCTAAAGGCATTGTCATTGCAGTCGCCTAGTTTTCACCCTTTACCCCCTAGACATGGATCTGGCCTTTGCTGCCGCTAACTCCTGGAGTAGCTCTGTTGTAGTTGCCAGCTGACGCACGGGGGTCAGAGACGTCAGTGTTAAGGGATCAAGGTCAGGTAAACAAGGCAAGTCAGGAAACAGGCAAAATGGAAACAAACACAACATTCAAATGAATAAGTGTTTCTTTCAAAAAAGGAGACATGTAAAGAAGCGCCAGAGGGGAATACGTGTCCGAGGAGGAGAAGGGAAAGGAGGTTAAAAGGTCAGTGGAAATCCTAGATCTTTCTAAGGCTACTACCCAATCATAGAAAACTAAAGAACGGTTCAAAGTGTACCACAGTGAATATAATGAAGAAGAGGGTATGTGGGGAGCCAAGGAAAGAGATACCACATACATAGATAAATGGAAGACTGAATTGGAAATAAGGAGTTGTGAACAAAGGAATATTAAACCAAGGAAAATTATAGCCAAAAAATAAATATTCGAATCAGATGGAATATGCGTATTAATAGATTTCAATGTAATCAGATAGAATATAAAATAAAATATAAACTATAAAATAGCAATGGTACTTTCCAGATCAATTGATATTCCGTAAATAAAAGGACTCAATCAGGTGGGGGACTTAATTCACCAGGGAGGGGAGTGAAACAAGATAACCTCAAGACACTTGTCACCCAAACCTCCCTCGCCGAGGTCGCTCATGAGATGTTAGTACATCTCGTCCAATTGGTAAAAGATGAATCCAGGACCTCTTAAGGTAGAAGGTGTTCTTTATTCACAAAAAATAAGCTCGACACGTTTCGGGGAATGCTGAATGTCCCCTTCCTCAGGAGCAAAAACAAACAGTATACACACACATACAACACTTACATTAATAAGTATTTCAATTCCTAGGCCATGAGATCCACTTGTGAAGCACACTGGAGTCGGGTCATGTGACTGGAAATGGGATTGCTTTGGAACGCAAGAATAGATGTGTTCCTCTTTTGGAATATATATCAAAATATTAGCTTAGGTGTTACCTGAAGACATTTATTCTATGTGCACTTTAAATAGTATATTCAGAGGTTTTGCCGGAGATCGTGGCGGCTGTAGCGCCAGGGATCGCAAGGAGGCCGAATGCGTTCCAACCTGGAGCACATCGGGTCTTAAGCCAATCCCATATGTGAGGGCAGGGACCGCGTTCTGGAAGTGCTGGTGACGGCTGTGCGCTTCATTGTGGAGTGCATAAGCCGGGGTGTTGCCATTGTGCGTTCCATTGTGGAGCGCACAATGACGGTGGGCCAGAGAGGTCAAAAGGAATTACATATCAGCCGCTAGGTGCGGTATAAAAAATTAAATACTATTTGTGCTGCATCTCAGGCTAGGTGATTATTGATAGTGGAGCACTTGGGTCCCATTAATCGGTCTGTCTTGGCGATATGGCCCCAAATAAAGACCATTTTAAATAAATTGGTCATACATGAATTAAGGACTATAATAAATAAATAAAATCAAACTAGGTAAACTAGGACTTCCTATTTACGTCAACTAAGGGGGCAACTTGTCCATAAGAGGTAAAAGAACACATTTCAGCCAAGCGAAGAATCAATAAGAGATATAAGACATAAAAACTGGTAGATGGGCTGGAATGACATCAAAACAACCGATCTCATTATGAATATCGTGAGAGAAAAATAATAATAGTAATCATATTAATAATAAGAATATAATAGAATAATAATAAAATAGTTGAGGAAATAAAAACCACAGGAATATTGTTAGTGCTTAAATGATGAGGATTTATGATCAAAATATATGATAAAAGATAAAATGTGTTCTGTAGTGACTTTGTAGGTGATAAAAAAAAGTGTATGTATCTTAATAAAAATATATATATTAGTAATGGCAATAAAAATGGTAGAAAGGAATTTGTCAAGGATGACTTGATAATTGATGAATCAGTAGTTGCTATGTTCTAATGTCTCATTTAACCCTGAGGGCATTAGCGTGTTGAAGTGGAATATCCAATACATTTCTTTTTTACATAGTTGGGTATAGAGCTGGGCGATATGCCCAAAAAAAAAATTTTTTTTTTTTTTTTTTTTTTTTTGACAATTAACGATTTAAATCTCGATTTTCTTATGTTATTAAAAATATAAAAAAATAAATAAAAAAAGCCTACTGTGCCCCCATCAGACCTCAGATCAGCCCACTGTGCCCCCACCAGACCTCAGATCAGCCCACTGTGCCCCCATCAGACCCCACATCAGCCCATTTCAGTAAACTGGGGTCACTGTTGTGTTTGACACACTGTGATTAGGATACCCTTTGTTGATCTTTAAACGATGCTGATTTATTCTTTCTCTGTGTCTGTGTTGTGCGGCCTATGCATTGGAGGCCGCACGGGCATTCGAATAAATATAGAACATAACTCGAACTACAGTCCATACGATGCTTAAGTTTAATCTTTTCTCCCGTGCATGATACTACGACTTCCTTGGTTTTGTGGGAAATGATGTCACATTTGCATCGTTTGGAGCCACATTTAAAAGAACCCACATGGTCTGAATGATTCGATCCATGTGGGATACTGAAGTCTTTTTCATCTTGCACCTTAGGGCAAGATGGAGCTAATATAGACATCAGTGTACGTGCTCGGTGATAAATGATTTTAGGTTGATTGGGCAAGTCTCTACCAATAATAGGGTCTTTTAGTAGAATGGACCAATGCTTTTTGATGATAGATTGAATATCACAATGATTTTAGTTATATCTTGTAATAAGATTTAACTGTGGTTTTTTTTTATCCTCCCTTATGTTAATTTTGGGCTTTAGGCTATCACCTTGGTTCTCTTTGAGAATCCTCATCTGGGAGTATCGAATGAGGCCAGGTGGGTAGCCTTTTTCATGAAATCTATTTTGCAGTATCATTATCTGATCTTTAAGGACAGTATCATCGGAACAATTTCTTCTGAGTCTCTTCATTTGCCCATATGGAATGTTTTTCTTCCATTTTTTGTGATGACAGCTTTTGAAATCGAGATAGCTGTTGGAGTCAACAGTCTTAAAGTGCGTGCAGGTAGTGATTTGGCCATCCTTAATCAATACTTCGAGGAATATGGCAGATGTAGTACTGGTTTGGGCTGTGAAAAGTTCCAGTCAATGGAATTCAAATCTTGAATAAATATATCAAGGTGTGCTGAGTCGCCATTCCAAATGCAGATAATACCGTCTATATATCTTTTATAAAAACAGATGTTTGTATGATCAAGTAGGCCCATACTTCCCTCGAATGCCCCCATGAATAGGTTGGCATACGAGGGTGTGAATTTGGTCCCCATGGCGGTTCCACATTTCTGATATTTGAAATAATTGTGGGTAAGTATAAAATTTATTGAGTCAAGAATGAAGGTTCTTTGTGTATGTGGTAAATAAAAATCTTCCATCAGGAACGACTCAACTGCTTTAATGCCGAGTTTGTGGGTAATATTACTGTATAGTGCTGAAACATCCATAGTGACCCAAATCATTCCCGGTTCCCAATTGAAGTTTTTAAGAGTGATGAGATGGCTGGAGTCTCTAAGATAAGATGGTAAGTGAATGACATATTTTTGAAGTATATCATCCATACAGTGCCTTATGAAAGTATTCGGCCCCCTGGAACTTTTCAACTTTTTGCCACATTTCAGGCTTCAAACAAAAAGATATATCATTTTAAATTTTTGGTGAAGAAACAAGTGGGTCACAATTGTGAAGTGGAACGAAATTTATTGGATCATTTAAACTTTTTTTTGTAATAATAGAACTAAAAAATGGGGCGTGCAAAATTATTTGGCCCATTTACTTTCAGTTCAGAAAACTCACTCCAGAAGTTCATTGAGGATTTCTGAATGATCCAATGTTGTCCTAAATGACTGATGAAGATAAATAGAATCCACCTGTGTGTAATCAAGTCTCCATATAAATGCACCTGCTCTGTGATAGTCTCAGGGTTCTGTTTAAAGCACAGAGAGCATCATGAAGACCAAGGAACACACCAGGCAGGTCCGTGATACTGTTGTGGAGAAGTTTAAAGCCGGATTTGGATACCAAAAGATTTCCCAAGCTTTAAACATCCCACGGAGCACTGTGCAAGCGATCATATTGAAATGGAAGGAGTATCAGACCACTGCAAATCTACCAAGACACAGCCGTCTCTCTAAATTTTCATCTCAAACAAGGAGAAGACTGATCAGATATGCAGCCAAGAGGCCCATGATCACTCTGGATGAACTGCAGAGATCTACAGCTGAGGTGGGAGAGTCTGTCCATAGGACAACAATCAGTCGAACACTTCACAAATCTGGCCTTTATGGAAGAGTGGCAAGAAGAAAGCCATTTCTCAAAGATATCCATAAAAAGTCTTGTTTACAGTTTGCCACAAGCCACCTGGGAGACACACCAAACATGTGGAAGAAGGTGCTCTGGTCAGATGAAACCAAAATCCAACTTTTTGGAAACAATGAAAAACGATATGTTTGGCGTAAAAGCAACACAGCTCATCCCCCTGAACACACCATCCCCACTGTCAAACATGGTGGTGGCAGCATCATGGTTTGGGCCTGCTTTTCATCAGCAGGGACAGGGAAGGTGGTTAAAATTGATGGGAAGATGGATGGTGCCAAATACAGGACCATTCTGGATGAAAACCTGTTGGAGTCTGCAAAAGACCTGAGACTAGGACGGAGATTTATCTTCCAACAAGACAATGATCCCAAACATAAACCAAAATCTACAATGGAATAGTTCAAAAATAAATGTATCCAGGTCTTAGAATGGCCAAGTCAAAGTCCAGACCTGAATCCAATTGAGAATATGTGGAAAGAGCTGAAAACTGCTGTTCACAAACGCTCTCCATCCAACCTCAAAGAGCTCGAGCTGTTTTGCAAGGAAGAATGGGCAAGAATTTCAGTCTCTAGATGTGCAAAACTGATAGAGACATACCCCAAGCGACTGGCAGCTGTAATCGCAGCAAAAGGTGGCGCAACAAAGTATTAATGCAAGGGGGGCAAATAATTTTGCACTCCCAACTTTTCAGTTTTATTATTACAAAAAAAGTTTAAATGGTCCGATAAATTTCGTTCCACTTCACAATTGTGACCCACTTGTTGATTCTTCACCAAAAATTTTAAATGTTATATCTTTTTGTTTGAAGCCTGAAATGTGGCAAAAGGTTGAAAAGTTCCAGGGGGTCAAATACTTTCGCAAGGCACTGTATACGCCGACACATTCGAGGTTAGAGAATCAATGCCCAATATAATAGGGGGTCCCGGGGGATCTACTAGGGATTTGTGTATTTTTGGCAAATAATGGAAACATGGGATCGATGGATGTGGGATTGAGAGAAACTTGGTCTAATTTTTTATTAAGGATTTTATTCTCTAGACCTCTATTAATATGATCTGACATCCGTTGGGTCACCTTGTAATTTTACATAATATTTCTCATCGGAGAGAATCCTCAATGCCTCATTATTGTAGGCTTCAGTATTGAGGATGACAATAACCCCCCCCGGTCTGCATTCTTTATTACAATGTCTTGATTTGATCTAAGCGATTTCATGGAATCTTGTTGGGCCCGAGTTAGATTATGTGAATGAGGTTTGGATTTGGTCGGCATCAGTTCATGCAAATCTGTGATGACCATGTTGTAGAATGCCTCCAAATGTGGTCCTCTGTTCTCTATGGGGTAGAACGTGGACTTAGGTTTGAATTGGGAGGGTATCGGTACATTGTTAAGTTCATCTAAAAGATGGTCAATATCATCGTCTGAACTTATATTTGGGGGGATGGGTATACTATTTGTATTGTTTTTATTATACGGTTGTATGAAGGTATCAAATGATTTTATTGCAAAGTGTCTTTTGAGGGTGAGTTTACGGATAAACTGGTTGAGGTCAACAAACATTTCAAATAGGTCGGGACTATATAGTCTATAGACGATATTATCTTCATTTGGAATGGCAACTCAGCACTCCTTGATAAATTTTATTCAAGATTTGAATTCCAATGACTGGAACCATGCTTTCACAACCCAAACCAGTACTACATCTGCCATATTCCTAGACCTAGAAGTATTGATCAAGGATGGCCAAATCACTACCTGCACGCACTTTAAGACTGTTGACTCCAACAGCTATATCGATTTCAAAAGCTGTCATCACAAAAAATGGAAGAAAAACATTCCCTATGGGCAAATGAAGAGACTCAGAAGAAATTGTTCCGATGATACTGTCCTTAAAGATCAGATAATGATACTGCAAAATAGATTTCATGAAAAAGGCTACCCACCTGGCCTCATTCAAGACTCCCAGATGAGGATTCTCAAAGAGAACCAAGGTGATAGCCTAAAGCCCAAAATTAATATAAGGGAGGATAAAAAAACCACAGGGTCCAAATCTTATTACAAAATATAACTAAAATCATTGTGATATCCAATCTATCATCAAAAAGCATTGGTCCATTCTATTAAGACCCTATTATTGGTAGAGACTTGCCCAATCAACCTAAAATCATTTATCACCGAGCACGTACACTGAAGTCTATATTAGCTCTATCTTGCCCTAAGATGCAAGATGAAAAGACTTCAGTATCCCACATGGATCGACTCATTCAGACCATGTGGGTTCTTTTAAATGTGGCTCCAAACGATGCAAATGTGACATCATTTCCCACAAAACCAAGGAAGTCGTAGTATCATGCACGGGAGAAAAGATTAAACTTAAAGGGTTTCTGTCATCACATTTTACCATATTAAACCGGATGACATTTGCAATGTACAAATGTCACCTGAGGTCTAATATGGTACAAATATACCTCTATGTGTCCCCGTTTTTATAAAAATTCATCTTAACTAATATGCAAATTAGCCTTACTAGGTGCAGGGGGCGGTAACCCTGCACCTAGTGGCGCCGTTTCCCCACCTCTATTCACGCCTCCTCAGTTGTGATTGACATGGCCAGGCAGCTTGCTCTTTCTGCTGCCGGCTCTGTCCGTGCTCTAAATCCCAGGCCTGCGCCGTGCACGCTTATTTCGGCGCAGGCGCAATGAGTGCCGCTGGCTGTCGGGCTCCCGGCTTCCTCACTGCGCCTGCGCCGATGGAGTCACACTACACCCGGAAGAGAAGGCGGCGCAGGTGCAGTGAGGAAGCCGGGAGCCCGACAGCCAGCGGCACTCACTGCGCCTGCACTGAAATAAGCGCGCACGGCGCAGGCCCGGGATTTATTGCACGGACAGGGCCGGCAGCAGAAAGAGCAAGCTGCCTGGCCCTGTCAATCACAACTGAGGAGGCGTGAATAAAGGTGGGGAAACGGCGCCACTAGGTGCACGGTTACTGCCCCCTGCACCTAGTAAGGCTAATTTGCATATAGGGTTGCAGCGGTAACCGGTTCCATGATATACCACGGTATTGGAATGCACGGTTATCAAACTGTGGGCATTTGCTTATTACCGGTACATCCTGGGCGCGAGGTAGTTCGCGCTACAGGGCGTACCGGTACGTCCAGCATGTAAACGCCCGCTGCACAGTGCAGCGGGGTTTACATGCTGTGATGGCGGCTGTTAAACACAGCCAGCCATCCACAGTAAAGGCCTCGGGGCCGTGCTCCCCCCCCCCCCCCCCATAATGGCGATCGCTGTGATTGGCTGTTTAGACTAGCCAATTACAGGATACGGGGGCTGTCCAAGACTGCGGGGGATCAGATCCTGTAAAGGTAATCCAAAAGTGCCCCGGCCCGGGTGCCCCCGATTCACCCCCCCCCCCCCCTTCTCCTTCCCCAAACTGTATTTTTCATTTAACCCCCCCCCCCTTAATCCAGGATGGCATACAGCTGACACTCTGCTTCAAACGACCGGCATCGCTGCTGCAGCGATGTCGGCCGTTTAACCCCTTTATGGACCGCGGCATGGAAGGGTTAACAGGGAGGGTGCTCCCTCCCTCTCCCATCTGGTGCTGCAGCAGCGCTCCGATGGTGGGGCCAGTGAGAGGGAGAGAGCTCCCTCCCTCCCATCGGGACGCTGCTCTGCTGTGGCAGCGTCCCGATGGTTACCATGGCAACCGGACGCTGCTAAAGGCAGGAGCTTGATCAGTCTTACAATCAGAAAATACACTGCAGTACAGTAGTAATAGTTAATTGAACAAAAAAAACTTTGCTTGTATTCTTCTTTAAGGATTAGTGCATCTTTTAATAATATATGTAACAAACTGTGATACCATGATAACCGTAATACCGCGGTATTTACTGAGACGGTTATCATACCGTGAAAATTTCATACCGTTGCAACCCTATTTGCATATTAGTAAAGTTGAATTTTTATAAAAACGGGGACACATAGAGGTATATTTGTACCATATTAGACCTCAGGTGACATTTGCACATTGCAAATGTCATCTGGTTTAATATGGTAAAATATGATGACAGAAACCCTGTAAGCATCGCATGGACTGTAGTTCGAGTTATGTTCTATATTTATTCGAATGCCCGCGCGGCCTCCAATGCATAGGCCGCACAACACAGACCCTGAGAGAAAGAATAAATCAGCATCGTTTAAAGATCAACAAAGGGTATCGTAATCACAGTGTGTCTATCAAACACAACAGTGACCCCAGTTTACTGAAACTAACTTCGATTGATTGGGTCACCCATTCATATACCCAACTATGTAAAAAAGAAATGTATTGGATATTCCGCTTCAACACGCTAATGCCCTCAGGGTTAAATGAGACATTAGAACATAGCAACTACTGATTCATCAATTATCAAGTCATCCTTGACAAATTCCTTTCTACCATTTTTATTGCCATTACTAATATATATATTTTTATTAAGATACATACACTTTTTTTTATCACCTACAAAGTCACTACAGAACACATTTTATCTTTTATCATATATTTTGATCATAAATCCTCATCATTTAAGCACTAACAATATTCCTGTGGTTTTTATTTCCTCAACTATTTTATTATTATTCTATTATATTCTTATTATTAATATGATTACTATTATTATTTTTCTCTCACGATATTCATAATGAGATCGGTTGTTTTGATGTCATTCCAGCCCATCTACCAGTTTTTATGTCTTATATCTCTTATTGATTCTTCGCTTGGCTGAAATGTGTTCTTTTACCTCTTATGGACAAGTTGCCCCCTTAGTTGACGTAAATAGGAAGTCCTAGTTTACCTAGTTTGATTTTATTTATTTATTATAGTCCTTAATTCATGTATGACCAATTTATTTAAAATGGTCTTTATTTGGGGCCATATCGCCAAGACAGACCGATTAATGGGACCCAAGTGCTCCACTATCAATAATCACCTAGCCTGAGATGCAGCACAAATAGTATTTAATTTTTTATACCGCACCTAGCGGCTGATATGTAATTCCTTTTGACCTCTCTGGCCCACCGTCATTGTGCGCTCCACAATGGAACGCACAATGGCAACACCCCGGCTTATGCACTCCACAATGAAGCGCACAGCCGTCACCAGCACTTCCAGAACGCGGTCCCTGCCCTCACATATGGGATTGGCTTAAGACCCGATGTGCTCCAGGTTGGAACGCATTCGGCCTCCTTGCGATCCCTGGCGCTACAGCCGCCACGATCTCCGGCAAAACCTCTGAATATACTATTTAAAGTGCACATAGAATAAATGTCTTCAGGTAACACCTAAGCTAATATTTTGATATATATTCCAAAAGAGGAACACATCTATTCTTGCGTTCCAAAGCTGGAACGCATGAGTCATATCCCATTTTCGGTCACATGACCCGACTCCAGTGTGCTTCACATGTGGATCTCATGGCCTAGGAATTGAAATACTTAGGCCCCTTTCACACGGGCGAGATTTCTGTGCGGGTGCAATGCGTGATGCAAACGCATTGCACCCGCACTGAATCCTGACCCATTCATTTCAATGGGGCTTTTCACATGAGCGACGTTTGTCATGCATCAGTTCGCCGTTGCGTGAAAATCGCAGCATGTTCTATATTCTGCGTTTTTCACGCAGCCCTGGCATCATTGAAGTGAATGGGTCTGCGTGATTCACTGATTGTTGCTTAGAGATGTTTGTAAACATTCAGTTTTTTATTACGCGCGTGCAAAATAAATACGCATCGCACCCGAGCCGAAAAAAACTGAACGAACGTACGCAATCGCAGTCAAAACTGACTGCAAATGCGTGCGTGTTTTCCTGAACGCATCCGGACTGAATCCGTGATGCTCTTGTGAAAGAGGCCTTATTAATGTAAGTGTTGTATGTGTGTGTATACTGTTTGTTTTTGCTCCTGAGGAAGGGGACATTCAGCATTCCCCGAAATGCGTCGAGCTTTTTTTTTGTGAATAAAGAACACCTTCTACCTTAAGAAGTCCTGGATTCATCTTTTACCAATTGGACGACATGTACTAACATCTCATGAGCGACCTCGGCGAGGGTTGGACAAGTGTCTTGAGGTTATCTTGTTTCACCCCCCTCCCCGGTGAATTAAGTCCCCCACCTGATTGAGTCCTTTTATTTACGGAATATCAATTGATCTGGAAAGTACCATTGCTATTTTATGTTTTATATTATATTTTATATTCTATCTGATTACATTGAACCACGATGAAATCTATTAATACGCATATTCCATCTGATTCTAATATTTATTTTTTGGCTATAATTTTCCTTGGTTTAATATTCCTTTGTTCACAACTCCTTATTTCCAATTCAGTCTTCCATTTATCTGTGGTATCTCTTTCCTTGGCTCCCCATACACCCTCTTCTTCATTAAAGTCAGGAAACAGGGCTAGGTCAGGGCAGGTAGAGTCGTGCTTATCCGTAATTCAAGTCTGAGAAGGCAACAGTAGTTCAAAATGGAGAACAGGCTAAGTTGAGGGCAGGCAGTGGAGTATCAGAGGCATATAAGAGGCACAGGTCCTTTGCTGGTCAACTAGAAACCTAGGAACATAAATTTCAGGCATTCTCCCACTGGTGAAGGTACTTTAAGTACATATGCATAGGTTTTTTGTCTAAGTAGTGTAAAAATAAATTTAAACTGGAAAAAAAATTGTATTAATAGTGCAGGCATTTTAAGTAAGGGGTGAATACAGGAGATTTAGATTGGGGATGTGATAGGCCACTTTAAAAAGATGCTTTTTTAGGGAGCACCCAAAACTCTGTTTGAGAATGTACCTAATTACTTGGGAAAGGGCATTGTAGAGAACTGGTCAGCTCTGGAGAAACCTTGAAGGGAGGGATTGGTTTGGATTCTGGTAAATGTTAGTCATAAATCATTAGCAGAGTGTAAAGCATTTTATGGTGGTAGACAGAAATATGAGAGGAGAAAAAAAGTAGGGATCACTGGCAACACAGGACCAAAGACGGGGTGGTGTTTTTTTTTTTTTTTTTGTTTGTTTTTGTTGTGTTTTTTTTAAAATAATACTGACCAGTTTTTCAGTGTTCTTTATACATGCCTGATATAGTGTCTGTGAAACCCAGGTCAGGTGGCGTTGCTTTTTTAGCTTCGTCCTTGTGAATATGATAAAAACTCCTTACCTTTCCTCTGAGTAGAAAGTAGTAGAAAAGGTTGATTTGAGTAGAAACAGCCTCCCGGATTAATAAGCAGTGATTTGGTTGTGTCGATGGTATGGATCTTGTCTGAGACAGTGGAGTAGTCATCGTTAGAACTTTTTTCCCCAAAAGTTTTAATTCAGTTATACGGAGCAATGTGGACATTAAAGGGGTTGTCCTATCATAGACAATCGGGGCATATATCTAGGATATGCCCCCAATGTCTGATATGCCCCCAACGTCTTCTGGGACCATCACCTACGCAGGGAAAGTCGAGGAGAGTGCATTGCTCTTGCGCAGCCGCCATCCATTCATTTCTATGGGGCTGCCAAAAATAGCCGTGCGCGGGCTCAGCTATTTCCGTCGACTCCATAGAAATGAATGGTAGCGGTGGCCGTGCATGCGCTGTGCGCTCCCATTTACTTCTATGGGAGCAGCGGGGACCTGCGCCTGATGGTGGCTGGACCCCAGGGAACCTGGGGTCCTCCAGCCACAACTCTCCCCGCTCCGTTCTTGTTGAAGGTGCGATATACCCCCATTGTCTGTTATGGGAATACCCCTTTAATGTTATGGATTGTTCTTTCCATTAATTTAACTGATCCGTATAAAATAAAAATGAAGAAATTTGACTGTCCGCCTTACCCATTATCCAAAAATTCAACCAATCCCTCGTCTCTTGACTTCTTTCTAGGTAAAAATGGTTTCATTGAAAAAATGTTTTTTTCCATAACCCTGCTGTTTTGGACTTGCTCCATTTTCTCTATAAACTGGATTCTGCGCCTGAAACAAATAACATGTTGTGTAAGAGGCTCACATCTCTATTTGGTAAATTTGGTACTCTCTTCCAGCAGAGGAGCAGACTACCAGAATTACAGTATCTGGCATTACCCTAGACTGTCGATTATGATGGATGCTGTAATTCTGATGGTCTGTTCCAGCAGAACTCTGATATGGATAGCTTACAGCTCCCAACTACCCAATGGAGATCCATGTCAAATCATAAATAATATCTATAATATAATTGTATTTAGTGGCTCAACCACTTAGGGGTCAGTTGGATTCGAGGTGCTGCTAGTCCCAACGGTCTATACCCAAGGACCGGGAATGGAGTTAATTTAATATATGGAATCGGTAAGGGACGAGCACTCTCTTATCTGGCAATCAAATTTCTATGTAAGACCGATAATTGAAAGTACTTATTTATTATAATAATGTATATATAATTAAAAATAAAATAGGAAGTAAACATAAAAGATAATCATAAAAAACAAAAGGTAGGAAATGGACAATAATAATTGAAAAAATAATTGAATAATAATTGAAAAAATAATTGAAAAAATAATAAAATATGGTGGTTAAAAAATGGTGGTTGAAAACTATGGAAAGGGTAAAGTCATTCCAGTAGTAATTTCATCAGAAAAATTAAGTTCGTTTGTGCTGCAGATTGTTTGTTTTGCGTTTCCAACTGTCTCCCATTCACTGCAATATCTGGGGGGAAAAAATACGTTTCTCAACTTTTTTTTTTTTTATTACATGACAAAAGTCTAGTATGCCACATTATTTTGTCTAGCAAAAAAGTAAAGAAAGGTAAACAATGACAGACTGAGTCAAAAGTATGCACTTTTGAGCTGTTTGCCCAATTATAGTCTATGGGTAGGTTAAGCCATATGTTTTTTCTGTTTATAAATGTAACCATTTGACAACGAACAGCCCCTTAGAGAAACATTCAGCATGCAGGACTTATATTTTCTGTTTAAGTGGACTCCTGAATGGAAAGCGAACAGATGCCATTGGGATCTGTTTGGCTCCCTTCAGGTCAGTTTTATGCCGACTTTAGTTACTTTTGTTGTTCTCCTATAACAGAACAGAACAACAGAAATCAATAGCGCAACTGGGTTTAAAATGTGTTTTCTTCCCTTCTAGGTATAAACAGATTGACTATTTATATCTGAATGCTGGTATAATGCCAAATCCTCAAGTAAGCCTCAAAGCCTTTGTAAAGGGTCTGCTTTCCAGGTAAAGTAAGTTAATTTGAACACTTTTTGTAAGGGTGCCTTTATAGTGTCCGATTTGGGTCCCTGTGGCTATGCCACAAAAATATAGGACATGTCCCATCTTTCGCCGCAACATGAGGATCGTGGACGCATTTAAGTCAATGGGTCCACACAGTGATGCGGGGTGCACATGCCGTCTATTGTATTTTGTGGATCTGCAGTTTGCAGTCCACCAAAAGGACATGGATGTATGAATGCAATAATGTATTTTCCATTGCTTGTATAACACATTCCACAGAGCTGGATAAGTCACAGGAGCCAGGTTATCAATGCCTAGAAAGTTGCTGCTGGTGTCTAAGGCAGTGTTACTGATTTGCACTGCAGTATCTGCACTGACATTTGCTACAGTGCAAATGAAAGACTTTTTCTAGAAATTCTGATTTGCACTTGGTTTTGTATCTTAGGGCATACTGTGGAAATTGCATTCCATGTGTGGTGGATTCCCTACAGAAAGGCTACAGATATCACACGTTGTACTTGATTAAATGTGTATCAACTCTTGTTTATACATACATTTCCTGCAAGTAAATTTGTATCTGCAGCTTTCATCGTGGCTTGACCCTTAGTTTTCTAAATTTTCCTCTTTTAACATAGTTACATAGTTGTTACGGTTAGAAAAAGACAAAAGTCTATCAAGTCCAACCTGTTATCCTGCTATATCAATCCTTGGATCAATGTCCATTTCCTTTTTTAAAAGGGGTTGGGCCAAAGGGAAAGGGTGTGTAGAACAAGATTTCTATACATTGTCATAAGCCTCAATTTTATTTTGAATTAAAAAGTCATCTAAACAGATGACACTAAACTGTGTAAAGTAATTAACACAGAAGAGGACAGTACACTGCTACAGCAGGATCTGGATAGACTGGAGGCTTGGTCAGAAAAGTGGCAGATGAGGTTTAACACTGACAAATGTAAGGTTATGCATATGGGAAGGAATAATGCAAGTCACCAGTACATACTAAATGGCAAAGCATTGGGTAACTCTGACATGGAAAAGGACCTAGGAATTTTAGTGAACAGCAAACTAAGCTGTAGAAGCCAGTGCCAGACAGCTGCTGCCAAGGCCAATAAGATAATGGGTTGCATCAAAAGGGGCATAGATGCCCGTGATGAGAACATAGTCCTGCCACTTTACAAATCACTAGTCAGACCATACATGGAGTACTGTGTACAGTTCTGGGCTCCTGTGAACAAGGCAGACATAGCAGAGCTGGAGAGGGTTTAGAGGAGGGCAACTAAAGTAATAACTGGAATGGGTGGACTACAGTACTCTGAAAGATTATCAAAATTAGGGTTATTCACTTTAGAAAAAAGACGACTGAGGGGAGATCTAATAACTATGTATAAATATATCAGGGGTCAGTACAGAGATCTCTCCCATCATCTATTTATCCCGAGGACTGTGACTGTGACGAGGGGACATCCTTTGCGTCTGGAGGAAAGAAGGTTTGTACACAAACATAGAAGAGGATTCTTTACGGTAAGAGCAGTGAGACTATGGAACTCTCTGCCTGACGAGGTGGTGATGGTAAGTTCACTAAAAGTTCAAGAAGGGCCTGGATGTATTTCTGGAGGCTAATAATATTACAGGTTATAGTTACTAAAGAGGGGTCGTTGATCAATGGAGTTATTCTGATTGCCTGATTGGAGTCGGGAAGGAATTTTTCCCCCTGAAGTAAGGAAAATTGGCTTCTACCTCACAGGGTTTTTTTTGCCTTCCTCTGGATCAACTTGTAGGAAAACAGGCCGAACTGGATGGACAGATGTCTTTTTTCAGCCTTACAAAGATGTTACTATATGTTACTATGTTACTAAACCTTTTTTGAAGCCATCTACTGTATTTGCTGTGACCTGCT
Source organism: Rhinella marina (assembly GCA_900303285.1). NCBI lineage: Eukaryota > Metazoa > Chordata > Amphibia > Anura > Bufonidae > Rhinella > Rhinella marina. The sequence continues at coordinate 30,015 of ONZH01004084.1, forward strand.
CCTGCGGCAAACTATTCCAGAGATTCACAGACCTTACTGTAAAGAATGCTTGTCGCCTCTTATGACTGAATCTTTTTTTCTCCAGTCGCAGGGAGTGGCCTCTTGGTTTTTTGAGGGGGTTTAACACAGAATAGCTAGATGTCTTTTTTTCAAGGCTAAACAAAGTCAGTTCATTTAATCTTTGCTCATAACTAAGATCTTCTAGGCCCTTTATGAGTTTAGTGGCTTTCCTCTGTACTTTTTCTAACTCCAGGGCATCCGTTTTATGGACTGGTGCCCAGAACTGAACTGCCTATTCCAGTTGAGGCCGCACAAACGCTTTGTATAGTGTCCCGCGAGTCCATACCTCCTTTAATACAAGACACAATTCTGGTGGCCTTACAGGCAGCTGAAATGGCACTGCATGCTGTTTAGTGTAATTTTGGTGTCATCTGCAAAATTAGAAACAGCACTATTAATCCCATCCTCTGTCATTAATGAATAAGTTAAATAATAGTGGACCCAGCACAGAAACTTGGGGAACACCACTTATAACCGGGGACCATACAGAGTAGAAATCATTCACCACAACTCTTTGGATACGATCATAAAGCCAATTTTCAATCCAATTACAAATTATATTTTCTAAACCAATAGACCTCAATTTACCCGTAAGTCGTCCATGAGGGACAGTATCAAAAGCCTTTGCAAAGTCCAAAAACACAATGTCGACAGCCTTTCCACTGTCCAGGCTTCTACTCACCTTCTCATAAAAACAAATCAGGTTAGTTTTGACAGCTTCTGTTCTTAATAAAACCATGTTGGCTATCACTTATATTGACAGTTACGTAATCCTGTATGTAGTCCCGTAGAAGGCCCTCAAACATTTTTCCCACTATGGATGTTAAGCTTACATATTTCCTGGTGAAGACCTAGCACCCTTTTTGAAAATGGGGACCACATTCGCCTTGCGCCAGTCTCTTGGTACAATGCCTGTCATTAACCCTTTCAGTACCAAGCCACTTTTCACCTTAAATCCCAGACAGATTTTTGCAAATCTGACATGTCACTTTGTGGTCATAACTAGAGTTGAGCGAACGTGCTCGTAACAAGAACTGTACTGCTCGGATCCCCTGCGCTTGAATGGCTGCAGGCATCCGGATCCATCCTCACCTGACTGTAAGTCAATGGGGGTGGATCCGTTTGGTATGACACACGAGTGTGTCATACCAAACGGATCCGTCCCCACTGACTTGCAGTCAGGTGAGGAGGACGGATCCGGATGGCTGCAGCCATTCAAGCACAGGGGATCCGAGCAGTACAGTGCTCGTTACGAGCACGTTCGCTCAACTCTAGTAATAACTTTGGAACTTATCCAAGCCATTCTGAGAATTTCTCGTGACACATTGTACTTCATGACAGTCATAAATTTGATCAATGTATTTCACCTTTATTTATGAAAAAATCCAAAATTTACGAAAAATTTTGAAAAATATTTATTATTTAAATATTTATTACTTAAAGAGGACCTTTCACCACTCCTGACATGCCTGTTTTAATCGCTTCATGCATTCCCCATGTAATAAAAAGTCTGGAACATCTAGTCTTATGTCTGTATGTTGTGCCATTCCTTTATTTGCACTAGAAGTTATGAATGAATTGCTATTTGTCTTCAGTAAGGGAACAGAGGGGAGGTAACAAGTTTGGGGTGTGTACCTGCACAGTCTGAACATGGCAGCACTGATTGGCTAGAGTCAGTCTGTGCAGGGACACACCCCCAACTGGTCACCTCCCCTCTGTTCCTTTACTGAAGGCAAATAGCAATTCATTCATAACTTCTAGTGCAAAAATTAAAGGAATGGCACAACATGGAGCCATAAGAATAGATGTTCCAGAACTGTTAGTACGTGGGGAATGCATGGAGCTATTAAAACAGGCATGTCAGGAGTGGTGAAAGGTCCTCTTTAAAGGGTTTCTGTCACCAGATTTTTCGCTATCAGGTTGACATTGCACATGTGTGATTTTAACTATGGTATTTATTTATTCCTTAGTGCCCCCCCCCCCGTTTTTGTATAATTCTAAGTTTTATTATATGCTAATTAGCTGCTAGGAGCCGGGGGTTGGGGGGTTACACCTGCTCCTAGATGCTCCATTCGCCCACTTCTTGTAACGCCCAGGTCTTCTTGATTGACAGGGCCAGGCAGTGTTGGTCTCCTCCTGCCGGCCCTGGCCTCCGTGTATATCTCGTGCAGTGAGTGAAGGGCATTCGCCGGCTACGCTACAAGAGGTGGGCGAACGGATCCTCTAGGAGCAGGTGTAGCGCCCCCCCCCCCTTTAACCCTTAGAAATCGGGCGATTTCTGACCCAGTTTTACATATACGGCGCTGATATCCTAAGGATTAAAGAATGTGTAAATATTATGAACAGGGGCAAAGCAATAACTGAACTGAGCTCCTTTAGAACTCTAGGGTGTAATTCATCTGGACCTGGGGCCTTGTTCACCTTTAATTTTTGTTAGCATATTAAAGACCATATCTACAGTCAGCCAGGTAAGTATGTTATTTGAGGTATTTCCACCAGTGGCACCATCCTCATGAGATGCCCTCTCTTCTTTTGTATATACAGAGCTAAAAAACCCATTTAGGAGCTCTGCCTTCTTTCGATCCTCAGTGACCAACACCCCGTTACCATCATTCAGGGGTCCTAAAAAACAATAATGCAAAAACAATAACAACATACTAATAGGAGTTTATTATGAACCACCTAATATACAAGAGTCCACAGAAAAACTTCTACTTCTAAAAAAAATAGACGAGGCGGCAAGTCATAGTGAGGTTGTTATTATGGGGGACTTCAACTACCCAGATATAGACTGGGAAACTGAAACCTGTATATCTCATAAAGGAAACAGTTTCTTGGCAATAACCAAAGACAATTGCTTTTCCCAACTGGTTCAGGACCCGAATAGAGGGACGGCCATACTGGACTTAGTATTAACCAATAGACCTGAAAGAACAACAGATGTGCAGGTTGGGAGACACCTGGGAAATAGTGATCATAATATAATAACTTTCAAATTGTCATTCAAAACATTATTTCTTCACGGAGGAACAAAAATATTAAACTTCAAGAAAACAAAGCCCTCAAAAATAAAAATACAGCCACAAAATGGGATATTTTTAAAAGCATCCTAATATCTAATTGTGAGCGGTACATGCCTTATGGGAATAAAAGGTAAAGGAGCAAGAATAAACCAATGTGGATAAATAGAACTGTAAAGAAAGCAATAAATGACAAAAAGAAAGCATTTAAATCACTAAAACAGGAGGGGAGCGAGGAAGCATTGAAAAACTAAAAGCCAAATAAAAGCAGCCAAAATGGAGACCGAGAGATTAATTGCTAAAGAGAGTAAAACTAACCCTAAACTGTTCTTTAATTATATAAATAGTAAAAAGTATAAACCTGAAGGTGTTGGCCCCTTACAGAGTAATGAGGGATGAGTTGCAGAGAGCGATGAGGAGAAAGCAAAGCCATTAAATATATTTTCTCCACTGTATTCACTGAGGAAAATTGTCAGATGAAATGCAGAATATAAAAGTAAATTCTCCATTAAAAGTGCCCCGTCTGACCCAGGAAGAAGTACAGCGGCATCTTAAAAAGATTAAAATAGACAAATCGCCAGGACCAGATGGCATACACCCCCGTTTCCTAAGAGAATTAAGTAATGTCATAGCCACACCCTTGTTTCTGATTATTTAAGGACTCTATACTGACGGGGAGTGTTCCACAGGATTGGCGCATCGCAAATGTGGTGCCAATATTCAAAAAGGGTCCAAAAACAGAGCCCGGAAACTATACGCCAGTAAGTTTAACATCTATTGTGGGTAAACTGTTTGAACGTTTTCTAAGAGATGCTATCTTGGAGTACCTCAATGAAAATAAGCAAATAACTCCATATCAGCATGGCTTCATGAGGGATCGACTGATGTCAAACTAATTTAATCAGTTTGTATGAGGAGGTAAGTTCTAGACTTGACCACGGCGAATCAATGGATGTCGTATATCTGGACTTCTCCAAAGCATTTGACACTGTACCACATAAAAGGTTAGTATATAAAATGAGAATGCTTGGCCTGGGGGAAAATGTCTATGTGGGTAAGTAACTAGCTTAGTGATAGAAAACAGTGGGTGGTTATTAACGGTACACACTCTGATTGGGTCACTGTCACTAGTGGGGTACCACAGGAGTCAGTATTGGGCCCTCTTCAATATATTTATTAATGATCTTGTAGAAGGTTTGCACAGTAAAATATAAATTTTTGCAGATGACCCTAAACTGTGTAAAGTAATTAAAACAGAAGAGGACAATATACTACTACAGATGGATCTGGCTAGATGGAGGCTTGGGCAGAGACGTGGCAGATGAGGTTTAACACTGACAAGTGTAAGGTTATGCACATAGGAAGGAATAATGCAAGTCACCAGTACTTACTAAATGGTAAAACAGTGGGTAACACTGACATGGAATGGGGCCTAGGAATTTTAATGAACAGCAAACTAAACTGTAGAAACCAGTGTCAGACAGCTGCTGCCAAGGCCAATAAGATAATGGATTGCATCAAAAGAGGCATAGATGCCAGTGATGAGAACATAGTCCTGCCACTTTACAAATCACTAGTCAGACCACACATGGAGTACTGTGTACAGTTCTGGGCTCCTGTGAACAAAACAGACATAGCAGAGCTGGAGAGGGTTCAGAGGAGGGCAACTAAAGTAATAACTGGAATGGGTGGACTACAGTACCCAGAAAGATTATCAAAATTAGGGTTATTCACGTTACAAAAAAGACGACTGAGGGGAGATCTAATAACTATGTATAAATATATCAAGGGTCAGTACAGAGATCTCTCCCATCATCTATTTATCCCGAGGACTGTGACTGTGACGAGGGGCCATCCTCTGCGCCTGGAGGAAAGAAGGTTTGTACACAAACATAGAAGAGGATTCTTTACGGTAAGAGCAGTGAGACTATGGAACTCTCTGCCTGAGGAGGAGGAGGTGGTGATGGTGAATTCACTAAGAGTTCAAGAGGGGCCTGGATGTATTTCTGGAAGGTAATAATATTACAGGTTATAGTTACTAGAGATGGGTCGTTGATCCAGGGAGTTATTCTGATTGCCTGATTGGAGTCGGGAAGGAATTTTTCCCCCTAAAGTGAGGAAAATTGGCGTTCTACCTCACAGGGTTTTTTTTTTCTTTCCTCTGGATCAACTTGCAGGAAAACAGGCCGAGCTAGATGGACAGATGTCTTTTTTCAGCCTTATAAAGTATGTTACTATGTTACATGTTCTGACCTTGGTTTTTTTGTATTTATGTATTTGAAGAATTTTTGGGGTTCGTCTTATTTTCTTTGGCCACCTGTATTTCATTCACTTAAAGGTGTTGTCTAAATTCAGCAAATGGCATTTATAATACAGAGAAAATTAATACAAGGCACTTACTAATGTATTGTGATTAGAGATGAGCGAACGTGCTCGAAACGAGCACTGTACCGCTCGGCTCCCCTGCACTCGCATGGGCGCAGGCAGCCGCTTCCGTCCTCCTGAGGAGGACGGAAGCGGCTGCCTGCGCCCATGCGAGCGTAGGGGAGCCGAGTTGTACAGTGCTCGTTTCGAGCACGTTCGCTCATCTCTAATTGTGATTATCCATATTGCTTCCTTTGCTGACTTTATTCATTTTTTCCATTACATTATACACCATGTTTCCATGATTACTTCCACCCTGTAATCCAGGGTGGCCGTGCTTGTACAGCATTGGAAAATGAGCCAGCCTGTGTGCACTCCAATGGTCCCGGCCACCAGAGAGGACAGAGCTTTTTCCTATAGTGTCCAAACATGGCAACCTCTGCTGGATTGAAGGGTGGTCATGACTATGGATACGAGCAGTGTATAATGTGATAGGAAAATGAATCCATCCAGCAAAGGAGTCAATGTGGATAATAACAATACATTAATAAGTGACTTGTATTAACTTTCTCTACATGATAAATGCAATTTGCTGAAGTGACACAACCCTTTTAATACAGGGCACTTACTAATATATTGTGATTATCCATATTGCCTCCTTTGCTAACTTCATTCATTTTTCCATTGCATTATACACTGCTAGTTTCCAGGGGTTACAGCCACTGCTGCAGCACCAATATGAGGTGGCCGGGAAGAGAGCTGCTGCCCATGCCTGCTTATCCATGGTCGAGGCCACAGGACAGGCTAGGGTGCTTTTTCCTACATTGTGGATTGCAAGGAGGTCGTAATCCCTGGAAATGAGCAGTGAATAATGTGATGGAAAAATGAATCAAGCCAGCGAAGGACAATCACAGTACATTGGTACGTGCCTTGTATTAAAAAGGACCTTTCACCACTCCCGACACGTCTGTTTTAATAGCTTCATGCATTCCTCATGTAATAAAAATTCTGGAGCATCTATTCTTATGTCTGTATGTTGTGCCATTCCTTTATTATTTCCACTAGAAGTTATGAATGAATTGCTATTAGCCTTCAGTAAAGGTACAGAGGGGAGGTAACCAGTTGGGGGGTGTCCCTGCACAGACTCACACTTTCCAATCAGTGCCTCCATTTTCAGACTGTGCAGGACCCCCCCCCCCCCCAACTGGTTACCACCCCTCTGTACCCTTTCAGCAGACTGCTAGCAATTCACTCATAACTTCTAGTAGAAATAATAAAGGAATGGCACAACATACAGACATAAGAATAGATGTTCCAGAATCGTTATTACATGGAAAATCATGACCCTATTAAACCAGACATGTCAGGAGTGGTGACAGGTCCTCTTTAACTTCGCCTACATGATAAATGCTATTTGCTGAAGTGAGACAACCCCTTTAAAGATCATCTGTTAGCAGATTTGTACCTGTTGCACGTGCTCTTGGCAGCTGAAGGCATCTGTGTTGGTCCTATGCTCATACATGTCTTTATTGCTGAGAAAATGACATTTTAATATATGCAAAGCACAGCTTTTCTGTAAATGTGTGACGGAGTTAAAGATGCACAACTGTTTCGGTTTGAGGGGCACATATTGTACACAAGGGGCTGCAATAAAATTTTTGCCTCACAGTAGCAACATGTTTTTTGTGGGACAAGTTGTTACTTAACCCTTTAGTGCTATATGACGTATATACTCATCATGGAGCACTGCTATTTAGTGCTTCATGACAAGTATACTCATCATGGCATTAAACGGTCACCATGTCTTCAGACATGGTGATAGTGCTGAGACCCCAGCTGTTACACACAGCTAACTGGCCTGGGACCAATGATCGCTCTGATTGGCTAGGCTGTACAGACTAACAAATCAGAATATAATAGTGCCGGCAAAAGGTTCTGATCCCTACTGTCCGTGACTGTGGGGATCAGAACCTTGTTTAAAAACAAGCCGTTTAACCCCTTCCATGCTGCGGTCCATAGGGACCGCTGTATGTAAAGGATTAACAGAGGGAGCTCCCTTCCTTGATCCAATTTCTGATATCTTATTCAGTATGGTATAAATGCTGGAAATCCTGTTAACTTGTGAAATGGGAGAGTTCCAGTAGCTCCTAAATATGTTTTGTTGTATTATTGTTTTTAATATATATTTATATAATAATTCTCATTCATATAATTGGGGGGCACTGCACCAAGGGCATAGGCCCAGCTGCTAGGAGGCTGACAGAATTAAAAAAATAAAATAGTTTGCTCCACATAGGTGATGGGCTGTACTGAATGTAGTCTAATTGTTTTTAGCCTAGTGTCTGTAGGAGGCCGGTACAACCTACTTTTCTCACTTCCACCGCTTTGATTTTTTTTTTTTATCCCTCTTAGCTCTGTCTGGACAAAGCTGCAGCCTGCTCTGCCTCCTCCTCAGCTTCCCTGGCTTTTCCTGAGGCACTCTCTCCACTCATTGACTCTCGGGAGGTCTAGTTCCTACTGCAGTCCATCGCTAGCACAGTTTTCAGTTTGATCACCCTCCATTTCTCTTCTGGTAACTGCTTCCTCCTGGGGCATTTGGATCACCTCCAGCTCCTGTAGTAAGCTATAGCAGCAACAGGGGGGTGACATCTGCTGGGTGGTACAGTGCACATTTAGTTTGGTAAGCTAGTTTTTGGGCATTAGGAGAATTTTCCATACTATTGCTAAATTGCTTTCAAACCTACGCAGTTCTGGTCTGTACCAGGCACCCACATTGTACCCTTCATAAGGTGGTATATTTTTGTCATTGCTAGCTGCTGTATCAGAAAAGCCTTTGCAGTTAAGATCTGTCCCAGGAACCCACATTCCCCCTTCATTAAGCACGGTAATTGTGCCATTGCTACATACATTATCCGACTTGCCTATGCAGTTAGAGGTTGTCTGGTAGCTAAACTAATCTAGAATAGTTGCATGCACTTGTTCACATAGCTCAATGAACTGATTGCTGTAGCATTTTAACACTTGTGTCCTAACTCCGAAATTCTGCTGCTCGCCTCTGTTTACTTGCTGAACTTCCAACTTGTGGGTGTTTCTGAGATGCAAGCAACAAGACACCCATGGCCCAGTGTTTTGCTATCTTATGCTCAACGATATCCATGCCCCCACAAGCCATGCTGACTATACCTCAGAAGCTTTGCTGGTTTGACCCAGTACTCCAAGTTGGTCCTCCCACACAGATACCTGCACATCTACTTTTATTCCACACAGAATACTTCACACTGCACTTTGAATTACTTTGAAATACTGCACTTTGAATTAGGGGAGTGTTGTACTGAAGTGGAGGCTTCTAGTCATGGTCGTTATGTCAGCAGAAGAGCTGAGGATAGTAAGGGAAGGGATCACGTGACCAACTTCTTGATCTCCGCAACTATAAGGTATTGGAAATGAAAGTGAATAATTAAGTTTAGACAGCTGACAGATAGGGAACCATATTGAGGTATAGTTTTTTTTTTTTTTTTATTATTATTTATTTTTTTATCCAAACTACACATAGTTACAAGATCATTTCCAAATTCCTATCAAATACAAAAATACTCAAAATTGTGAACATTTATCTCTTGATCTATACAGTGTCAAAACTCCCCAACCATAACCCCCGAACCGCACCCCCCCCCCCCTTTCCCGAGACATCCGAGGAGAAAAAAAAACAAAAAACATTTAACTCCAAAGCAATACTTTAGTCACATCCATTTATATCATATTTTTCCACATCATTACTGATGGGCATGTCTGAGAGCCCCATAAACGAACTATTACCACTTTCGCACAAAGGATTAATCTCCGCATTTCACATCTCCTTTTCTTGGGCAAGTTGACTTCCGATGTATCCCCTAATAACACCACTCGTGGGGAGTATGGGACATCAATTTTAAGTCTAGCACCTATCTCCACCAGTACCTGTCCCCAAAAATTCTGGATCTTAGGACATTCCCATATTAAGTGAATAAAGCTGGCGTTAACCTTATCGCATTTAAAACATTTGGATGAGGGTCTCTTCCCAATCTTGTGTAGAAACTCAGGCGTATAATAAATCCTGTGAATGATATTATAGTTAGGCGCAGAATGTTTAATATTTAAAAATATTTTTTTCCCAATGGCTATCATTGATCTGATCCTACATGTGTTGATAGGTAAACCAAGTGGCAGCCACCTATATATGACACTCTACTAAATCAAGCAATTAAACAGCCCACGGGAAATGGGAGAGTGTAAGCTATACATAAAACTTAACATTTAATGTGATTCATAATAAAAGTGATCTATTAGAGACCATCAATAAAAATGCCAAGGGCATCAAAATAGTTCATCAGTTGACACCGTTGCTGCTTGGTAGATCTTGATAGAAACTACAAGGTCAGAAGAGGATAACAACATACGCGGCCACCTCTCTCGGGCTTGAAGGTATCCAGATTGCAGGGGTATAGCTGAGTGGACTGTATTGATTAACGATGTGGGGGGCACGAGTCCCTAAAAAAAATCCCTGAAATCTTGCCAGGGAGGGATCTATAGTGCCCCTACCTACCTATACAGAGCACTTGCCCCGCAAGGAGCGACCCCGTCCGGATACCTGACCCTATTATGGGCCCTAGCCCTAGGATATAAATATATACTCGTGCCCACCCCCGACGTGGCACGTTTCTGTCCAATCAAGACTTCCTCAGGGGAGTGAAATAGAAAGGCTAGGGTATAAACAGAATATAGAAACAACCATTAGAGTGCCTATGAACACCACACCTCACATGAACATAGGTCACAATAGATATACGATAAATACCTTAAATACAAAGGAATAACTGCGCGATTCCCGGTCCTCCTGGTCAGTAAGGAGCGGAGCAGCAAAGCAGAGTGTACTCCGGTCAGGAGACACTCATCCAAAAGCCAACAGGAGCACGTTGGTCAGCCTGCACCTGATAAGAAGCTGGTCAGCAAGCAGTGACTGAACTCCTGCAAGTTTAAATAGGCCAGCCGACACCTACCTCACTCAGACACGCCCCCATCCAGCCGGTCACGTGACCGGATACACGATCCATCACCTGACGCGGGCCGGTCACGTGATCAATGCCGGAATCAAAACGGTGGGCGGGGAGTAGTTGTCAGCCACCTCAACAGCCAATGCAGGAGAATAGAGGACACTCAATCAACGGCGTCCTTAGTTACCAAGAGCGCAATACAAAAGCGCGCTTATCCAAGTTATATTATGGGCTATATTGGCCAATACCTAAATAACCTAATAGGTTTACTGTTCAATATGGCGCTAAGGTTATTAGACATGATACAGAACGGATCGCGATCCTAAAGTCATTGATTCCACCTTGTATATATAAAGAAAAAAAATAAATAAATATAACACAATGGAATATAGCTGAAAGATAGGGAGGCAAAATCAAAGGCTGCAATGAATGATGACAGGGAGTCCAACAGATGTAAAATGTCAAATACAGCAGAGCTCCCCTAGAACGATGGCATAAGGACATCTACTAATGTTCACAGATACCTGTCCATCACCCAAGGCAACAAAGGCCTCCAATATGCAGATCTAAAAGCCAGGGGAAACAAAAGTTGCCCCTAGGAATAGGCAACTTCAAAATATCCGCCAGGGGTGACAATCAGTCACCCTTAGCAAAAACAGAGCTCAAATGATGCCCTTCCAATGCAGAAATCATTATAGAAAGCAACCGAAACTCAGACGTTCATTTAAACCAAGTGGAGCAGAGGTCTTCAACATATAAATCCACTTGGTTTCCCGTTGTAACAACATTTTATCCCAGTCACCTCCTCTGCTTGGAGGTTTAACCAGGTCGATTCCCATAAAAACTATCCTGGCGTGGCCATTATGAAAATGCTGGAAATGTCTTGAAATGGGGGTATCCTTCTTGTGTAAGATATCATTCATGTGTTCCCCCACTCTCCTACGTAACTCTCGTCTGGTTTTCCCAACATATTCGAGGCCACATTCACAGACACCTCGATAGATGACCCCCGGGATTTGCAATTGATGTAATGTCGGATGGTATATTCCTTGCCCGTAACTGAGCTAACAAAACTCCTGGTCATGACCATAACTTTACAGGCAATACAACCTCCGCATTTGTAAGACCCCTGTGGGCGGGTTGACAGCCAAGTGACCTTGCTAGGGGGCGGAGTAAAATGACTATGCACCAACATGTCCCGAAGGCTCCTCCCCCTGCGAAATGTAATCTGTGGGCTGTTCTCCAAAACGTCCTGAAGGTCAGGATCAAGTCTCAGTATATCCCAATGCTCATCTAGAACTTGGCGAACCTCTTTGGCTGCCTGGTTAAAAGTAGTAACAAATCTGATAGATCTGGTATCCGGTTCCCTCTGGGTTTTGGGGGTCAAAAGGGACACACGGTCCCGTGTCAGTGCTGCCCTATAGGCCGGTCTAAGGATATTGTCTGGGTATCCACGTCTCTGAAACCTCTCTCTTAGTTCCTTAGCCTGAATCCTAAACTCCCTATTAGTGGAACAATTTCGCTTCAATCGAAGATATTGTCCCCGAGGGATACCTTTCCGTAATGGGAAGGGATGGCTACTTTCCCATCTTAAAAGAGAGTTTGTAGCATTTGGCTTTCTAAAGATCGTCGTGTCAAGTTCGTTTTTGTCATTCTTAGTTATTCGTACATCCAAAAAAGGAAGGGACAAATTGTTACATTCACAAGTGAACCGTAATCCTATCTGGTTAATGTTCAAGTGAGTGACAAATTCCTCAAACAGAGATTTAGTCCCGTTCCAAAGGATGAAAATGTCATCTATATATCGTGCCCACAAACCGATCTTGATCGTGTCCCCCAGAGCATCCTCACCGAATACCAAGGTCTCTTCCCACCAGCCCAGGAGCAAATTAGCATACGACGGGGCACACGGACTCCCCATCGCGGTGCCCCTGAGCTGGTGGTAGATCTTATTGTCAAAGGTAAAGACATTTCTGGTGAGGGTAAATTTTAAGATCTGGAGGACAAACCGATTGTGGGCACGATACTGTTGCCCTCTTGTTTGAAGAAAATACTCCACAGCCTGAAGACCAAAATCATGAGGGATTGATGAATATAACGCCTCCACGTCAATACTGGCGAGGAGACTCTGATCCTCTACACCAATACCGTCTAACCTTTTAAGTAAATCAGTGGTATCCCTAGTGTAAGATGCCAGTGCTGTTACAAAAGGTGCTAGAATTTTATCAATATACAGTCCCAAATTCTGGCATAAATTACCAACTCCAGACACTATTGGTCTGCCTCGAAGGGGCACAGTCCCTTTATGCAATTTAGGGAGACCATAAAATGTAGACATCCGTGGAAAAGGGGGCAAAAGGAATTCATATTCTTCCTTAGAGATGACCTTCGATGATATAGCCTCATCTAATAACTTTTTCAATTCCTGTTTGAACTTGACTGTAGGGTCAGTTGCTAGTATTTGGTATGTATCTCGGTCATCAAGAAGAGAATAACACATATCACGGTATTGACTGGTATCCATGACGACGATGTTGCCCCCCTTGTCAGCCGGCTTGACCACAATGTTGCGGTCATTGGCAAGGAGAGAAACAGACGTCATGGCTGCTGAAAAATTAGAGTAGTGATGTACAGGGTTGAGTGCTTCCAAATCTTTGGAAACTTGGTCTAAAAAGACATCGACACAGGAGATTTCTCCCGATAAGGGAGGCATCCTGTGACTTTTGGGCCTCAAATTAGTAAATGGTCCCTCTCCCTGTAAATAGTCACCCTCCATACCTAAATCATACAGCAGTTTAACATCCTGTAGTAGGTCGTCAGGTATCCCCAATTCAATGCATTTACGGCGGTCCACCATTTTGAAGTGTTTGTGCCACCTCAATTTTCTTACAAATAAATGCAGATCTTTAATAATGGTGAACCTATCGTGACGAGGGGTTGGGACAAATGAAAGCCCCAATTTTAATACCTCAACCTCTCCGGGGATAAGGGGACGTGATGAAAGATTCACTACTTGGGTGTCTGCGTCTGAGTTATCATAGGGGGTGGTGCCCGACTCCGTAGAGGGTAATCTGACGTGGCACCTCCTAAAAAACGTGTATCATTACCCCTAAATGTACCTCTTGAACGTCCCCGTCTATTATTACCCCTGGACTGAAATCTAGGTGCTCTACGTATCTGTTCACGTTCTGAATCTGAGGGTTCGGTTTCAGTCGAGGATTGTTCCGTGTTGCTTTTATTAATATTCTCTCTTCTGATGTTACCTGGATGATTGTCACGTCTATTACATAAAGAGCTATAGACCCGATTTTCTTTAAAGTCAGAGAGATCCCTAGTGAATTGTCGATGCTTTCTTTCCTTCAAATGATATTGGAACTTCTCCAGTGAATTTTGGAGCTGCTTCTCCTTATTCAGGAATTCAGACTCCTGAACAAAGGATTGAGCAATCTCAATACTTTCCGTGAGTTTGAGATTCAAGGATTCAAGAGTACGTTTTTCTTCTTCCAGAAGTAATCGCATTAAGCGAAGGGAACTATTGGTGGCTTCCTGTTCCCATTTACTCATGAAACCTGGGTTCCTAGATCTGACAGATGGCAGGAGGGATATGCGGAGTCCTCTAGGGACAATATATTTTTAATATAATTGTCAAGACTCTGCACCTCCCACCATGAAGTAATTTGTTCTTTGTATACTACTGTCAGATCAGTGAACGCTGCATGAAAAGAAGGTGTATATTTTTTTTGGATGAAAATCGCGATCTGAAAAAACCTCTTTCGCCTCGCTGAGCCAATTGTCAGTAGAAAACCCGGTATTGAGGAAACCAGCCATACCCAAAGATTATCAATTAGATACTGATCCTACATGTGTTGATAGGTAAACCAAGTGGCAGCCACCTATATATGACACTCTACTAAATCAAGCAATTAAACAGCCCACGGGAAATGGGAGAGTGTAAGCTATACATAAAACTTAACATTTAATGTGATTCATAATAAAAGTGATCTATTAGAGACCATCAATAAAAATGCCAAGGGCATCAAAATAGTTCATCAGTTGACACCGTTGCTGCTTGGTAGATCTTGATGAAACTACAAGGTCAGAAGAGGATAACAACATACGTGGCCACCTCTCTCGGGCTTGAAGGTATCCAGATTGCAGGGGTATAGCTGAGTGGGCCGGCTGGATGGGGGCGTGTCTGAGTGAGGTAGGTGTCGGCTGGCCTATTTAAACTTGCAGGAGTTCAGTCACTGCTTGCTGACCAGCTTCTTATCAGGTGCAGGCTGACCAACGTGCTCCTGTTGGCTTTTGGATGAGTGTCTCCTGACCGGAGTACACTCTGCTTTTCTGCTCCGCTCCTTACTGACCAGGAGGACCGGGAATCGCGCAGTTATTCCTTTTTATTTAAGGTATTTATCGTATATCTATTGTGACCTATGTTCATGTGAGGTGTGGTGTTCATAGGCACTCTAATGGTTGTTTCTATATTCTGTTTATACCCTAGCCTTTCTATTTCACTCCCCTGAGGAAGTCTTGATTGGACAGAAACGTGCCACGTCGGGGGTGGGCACGAGTATATATTTATATCCTAGGGCTAGGGCCCATAATAGGGTCAGGTATCCGGACGGGGTCGCTCCTTGCGGGGCAAGTGCTCTGTATAGGTAGGTAGGGGCACTATAGATCCCTCCCTGGCAAGATTTCAGGGATTTTTTTAGGGACTCGTGCCCCCCACATCGTTAATCAATACAGTCCACTCAGCTATACCCCTGCAATCTGGATACCTTCAAGCCCGAGAGAGGTGGCCGCGTATGTTGTTATCCTCTTCTGACCTTGTAGTTTCTTTCAAGATCTACCAAGCAGCAACGGTGTCAACTGATGAACTATTTTGATGCCCTTGGCATTTTTATTGATGGTCTCTAATAGATCACTTTTATTATGAATCACATTAAATGTTAAGTTTTATGTATAGCTTACACTCTCCCATTTCCCGTGGGCTGTTTAATTGCTATCATTGATCTGCCCTACTTCTCTTTCCCACTGAACACAGCATCTTAGTTTCCCGGGATGTAGACTCTCAGCTCTAACCTCTCTATACAATCTAGATATCATTTTTCTCGTTCCATATCCAGTAATTAGTTTCTTTAGTACTCCTGCTGCATGATCTAGTCGAAGCTTATTTTTATCTACATCCCAGGCCGCTTTAAGTTGTAAGTATTCTAGCCAGGCATTATTAGTAACCCCATATAGTACTTTCAATCTCTCCCATGATATAAGATTTTGATTCTCTATTACATCTGACAGCTTCCTAATCCCAGCTTGTTGCAGCTTTATTAAGACCCCTATTTTAGATGTGTCAAGCATATGTTTGTTTTCCCACAAAGGAGCCAAGTCTAAGATTTCTTTTCTATTAATATATGCTTTAAATTTTAACCAGCATTTATCCAGGTCTTTTACCATTGGCATGTCTCCCCATGGTTCACACGATAATCTCCCAGCCTCCAACACCTCAAATATATTCTGAGGATTATCTGAGTAATAATTAATCAAGTAATTCAAGAATTCAGATTTTCTATGTTGTATCAAATGCGTTAATTGGGATACCAAAAAATACAACATAATATATGGAAAAAATATTCCCCCCTTGTTAATTGGCATACACAAAGTCTCCATCTTTATCCAAATTCTTTTCCTTCCCCAGATCAAGGAGTTGAAGGCTGCAATTATTCTTTTAAAAAGTCTCTCTTCGAACCATATGGGAGAAGCTGTAAATAAATATATCAACTTAGGGAGACATACCATTTTTATTAAAGAGATCCTATCGACCCTTGAGATCCTCAATGTATCCCAGGTTCCCATTTTCTTTTCAAGCTCCTTTACTAACGGTATTGAGTTGTACTTATGAAATTCTGAATCTGGGCAGAAATGTTAATACCAAGGTACCTAAAGAACTCACCCTCATGGACCACCTTTAACACTTGGGGGACCTCCCCCACCTCCAACCCCAGTGGCAAAAGTGTTAATTTGCCCCAGTTTATCGCTAAACCAGAGTGCAAACCATATCTGCTCTGACTTTGGGCTTGCTGTGTAAGTGGGCTGTGTATAAGTGGAGTTTAAAGAACCGGAGTGCTGGTACTGAGTGTGATTTGGTTGGAGTGACTGCAAATAACTGTCTGTAGTTTATTGGAAAGGTCCTTGTTTGTTTAGTGCTTACATTTGGTGCTAACATTTAAACCCTTTTTTTCTCTGTTGTGTACCTGGTGAAGGGGAGTGGTTTCTGATCCCAGGTGCTGTAAATTACATAGCTAAACTCTTATAGAGCCTGCTCTGACTTTGGGCTTGCTGTGTAAGTGGGCTGTGTATAAGTGGAGTTTAAAGAACCGGAGTTTAAGACAAGGAGGAAAAAGTAAGGTTGGAGGGATTTTCCTTGTTTGATTGTAACTTGATCTGAGCTGCTCCTTTAACTACAGCAAAACCGCATCTTATCACATATT
>ONZH01004085.1:0-52071 GCA_900303285.1 Rhinella marina
CAATCGATTCGTCCTCTCCTCTACCGGAATAAAAGAGGAGACGTTATCTTTTATACCGGGGTCCAGGAGTGCGAAGACCCAGTACAGTTTGTTCTCCACTATCCGGACAACACGTGTGTCCCGGGAAAAGCAGCCCAGCATGAAGTCAGCCATGTGTGCCAGACTCTGAATAGGCATGACCTCACTGCCCCCACCAGAAGGATCACTTGCCATTTCCTCCTCTTCCTCTTCCGCCTCCTCTCCGCCCCATCGCGCTGAACCAATGGGACGCACACAGCCTGACTGTCTACCCTCCCGCCAGCATCCTCCTCCTCTTCCACAGCCACCTCCACGTCGTCCTCCTCCTCATCCTCCTCCTCCTGCAACTGCCATCCGTGAAGCAGACAAAGTGTGGTCTGACTGTGTAGCTCCGTTGCGTCTCCTCCTACCCCCGTCTCCTCTGCGTGCAATGCGTTCTCCCTTATTGCGATGAGCGATTCTTTAAGGACGCCTAGGAGCGGGATGGTTACGCTCACTATAGCGTCCTCGCTGGCTGACCTTCTTGGTGGACTCCTCAAAGATACGCAGTACATCGCATATGTCTGCCATCCATGGCCACTCGTGGTTGGCAAACTGAGGGAGCTGAGTTGGAGGCACGTGTGGATTCATAATCTGGTACCCATCAATGCTCTCTGCTGCTCACACACCCTGGCCAACATGGAATAGGTGGAATTCCAGCGAGTCGGCAGGTCGCACAACAGCCGATGTTCAGGCAAATGGAGGCGTTGCTGGAGTTTTTTTAAGCTAGCAGCAGCTACAGTTTGACTTACGAAAGTGAGCGCACAAGCGCCGCACTTTCACAGTAGCTCTGCCAGGTTGGGGTAAGTCTTTAGAAAATTTTTGGACTACCAGATTAAAAACGTGGGCCAGGCATGGTACGTGATTGAGTTCGGCAAGCTCCAAGAGCCGCCACCAGGTTACGGCCGTTATCGCACACGACCATGCCTGGTCCTAGCTGCAGCGGCGACAGCCACATCTCCGTCTGCTGCAATATGGCGTCCCTCACCTCTGGGGCGCTGTGCTTCCTGTCGCCCAAGCTGATGAGCTTTAGCACCGCCTGCTGACGTCTCCCCGCGCCAGTGCTGCAACGCTTCCAGCTAGCGGCTGAGGGAGATGTTAAGGCACAGGAGGAGGAGGAGGAGGAGGAGGAGGAGGGGGTTTATCAGAACCCATGCTGGCAATCTTGGGTGGGGGTGGTAGGTAGGCCGTCTCTGTTTGCGACCCCGTCCCCGCTTCCACTACATTCACCCAGTGTGCCGTCAAAGAGATGTAGCGTCCCTGGCCGCAAGCGCTTGTCCACGAGTCGGTGGTCAAGTGGACCTTTGCGCTGACTGCGTACCTCAGGGCCCGCCTGATGTTACGCGACACGTGCTGGTGCAGGGCGGGACGGCACTCCGGGAAAAGTAGTGGCGGCTAGGGACGGAATAGCGAGGTGCGGCAGCCGCCATCAGGTCGCGGAAGGCCTGCGTCTCCACAAGCCTAAACGGCAACATCTCCAGGGCCAGCAGTTTGGAGATGTGGCAGTTTAAGGCTTGGGCTTGGGGGTGACTCGAGGCGTACTTCCGCCTGCGGTCGAACGCCTGCGAGATGGACAGTTGATGGGACGAGGAGTGTGAAGGTGCAGGCGAAGAGGCGGGGGAAGGGGAGGCTGAAGGAGAAGGCCCCAAAGTAGCCGAGGCAGAGGCAGATGTGGAGGTGTCCTGGCTGGAGGTCTGGACCGCAGTGGCAGCACACAACAAAGGGGAAGAGGCAGTGGCAGCAGGACCGGGCGCAGGTTGTATTGCGTTTGCTCTCTCCCACTCAGCCCAGTGCTTGACTTCCAAGTGACGCCGCATGCCTGAGGTGGTCAGATTGCTCTTCTCAGAGCCCCTACTCAGTTTTGAGTGGCAGAGTGTGCAAACCGCGCTCAGTTTGTCATCCGCACAAACATTAAAAAATCTCCACACCACAGAAGTACGAGGCCTCGATGGGGGAGCTTCACGCGACTGCCCGCTGCCGGGAACAGCTTCGGCCGTGCTGGCTGTGGCCTCACTACTCTGTCTGGACTGTCCTCTGCCTCTGGACATCCCTCTGCCTGTGGACATCCCTCTGCCCTCTGGACATCCCTCTGCCTGTGGACATCCCTCTGCCTGTGGACATCCCTCTGCCTCTTGCTGCCTTTTTCGGTGCTGCGCAGACCACCACCTCTCCACTGCTTTCCCCGCTGGACATCACCCCTGGCCAAGTGGGGTCGGTCATTTCGTCATCCACCACCTCCTCTTCCTCACTCTGCTCCTCCTCCTGCCCACTGGACATTCCAACAGCCTCCCTTGATGGCAACTGCGTCTCATCATCATCATCGCTCATGATAACAGATGCTGGTTCAGGGTCCACATCAGCAGGAGATGGCGAAAACTCAAGTGTTTGGGCATCACTACAAACAAATTCCTCTGCTAGCTCCTGGGATTCTTCCGGCACATCTGAAAAAGGACCCGAAAAGAGCTCCTGGGAGGGGTCAAGGGTGGGATGACTCTGTTGGCCAGGTGTGGAGGAAGGAGGGTCAGAGTGAGACTGTGTGGATGACTGGCTGGTGGACAACTGTGTGGAAGCGCTATCGGCTATCCATTGCACCACCTGTTCAACCTGCTCAGGCCTCAACAGCGGTGTAACTCGCCCCCTGCTTAACTGTCCCATAAAGGCAGGGATTCTGGATAAGTGTGATCCTGGCTGACCCTCACCAGCACGCATTGTATCCCCACTGGCTTCAACAAGGCCACCAACAGCATTTCCGCGCCCCCGTCCTCGTCCACGTCCGATTCCGCTAGCCCCCCTCCGCATTTTATTTTTTTTTGGTTGCAAATACAATATTTGGGTATATAATTAGGTATGTGAAATAATTTAGCAAGAGAACGCACAGTACAGTGGCCAATTAAAAGGCCTAGATATTGTATATTTCAAGGTACACAGCCGTGTAGTAACTGAACAGACGGTGGGTATTTACACCAGGTATGTGAAAAAATTTAGCAAGAGAACGCACAGTACAGTGGCCAATTAAATGGCCTAGATATTGTATATTTCAAGGTACACAGCCGTGTAGTAACTGAACAGACGGTGGGTATTTACACCAGGTATGTGAAATAATTTAGCAAGAGAACGCACAGTACAGTGGCCTATTAAAAGGCCTAGATATTGTATATTTCAAGGTACACAGCCGTGTAGTAACTGAACAGATGGTGGGTATTTACACCAGGTATGTGAAATAATTTAGCAAGAGAACGCACAGTACAGTGGCCAATTAAATGGCCTAGATATTGTATATTTCAAGGTACACAGCCGTGTAGTAACTGAACAGACGGTGGGTATTTACACCAGGTATGTGAAATAATTTAGCAAGAGAACGCACAGTACAGTGGCCAATTAAATGGCCTAGATATTGTATATTTCAAGGTACACAGCCGTGTAGTAACTGAACAGACGGTGGGTATTTACACCAGGTATGTGAAATAATTTAGCAAGAGAACGCACAGTACAGTGGCCTATTAAAAGGCCTAGATATTGTATATTTCAAGGTACACAGCCGTGTAGTAACTGAACAGGCGGTGGGTATTTACACCAGGTATGTGAAATAATTTAGCAAGAGAACGCACAGTACAGTGGCCTATTAAAAGGCCTAGATATTGTATATTTCAAGGTACACAGCCGTGTAGTAACTGAACAGACGGTGGGTATTTACACCAGGTATGTGAAATAATTTAGCAAGAGAACGCACAGTACAGTGGCCAATTAAAAGGCCTAGATATTGTAATATTTCAAGGTACACAGCCGTGTAGTAACTGAACAGACGGTGGGTATTTACACCAGGTATGTGAAATAATTTAGCAAGAGAACGCACAGTACAGTGGCCTATTAAAAGGCCTAGATATTGTATATTTCAAGGTACACAGCCGTGTAGTAACTGAACAGACGGTGGGTATTTACACCAGGTATGTGAAAAAATTTAGCATGAGAACGCACAGTACAGTGGCCTATTAAAAGGCCTAGATATTGTATATTTCAAGGTACACAGCCGTGTAGTAACTGAACAGACGGTGGGTATTTACACCAGGTATGTGAAATAATTTAGCAAGAGAACGCACAGTACAGTGGCCAATTAAATGGCCTAGATATTGTATATTTCAAGGTACACAGCCGTGTAGTAACTGAACAGACGGTGGGTATTTACACCAGGTATGTGAAATAATTTAGCAAGAGAACGCACAGTACAGTGGCCAATTAAATGGCCTAGATATTGTATATTTCAAGGTACACAGCCGTGTACTAACTGAACAGACGGTGGGTATTTACACCAGGTATGTGAAATAATTTAGCAAGAGAACGCACAGTACAGTGGCCAATTAAAAGGCCTAGATATTGTATATTTCAAGGTACACAGCCGTGTAGTAACTGAACAGACGGTGGGTATTTACACCAGGTATGTGAAAAATTTAGCAAGAGAACGCACAGTACAGTGGCCTATTAAAAGGCCTAGATATTGTATATTTCAAGGTACACAGCCGTGTAGTAACTGAACAGACGGTGGGTATTTACACCAGGTATGTGAAATAATTTAGCAAGAGAACGCACAGTACAGTGGCCAATTAAATGGCCTAGATATTGTATATTTCAAGGTACACAGCCGTGTAGTAACTGAACAGACGGTGGGTATTTACACCAGGTATGTGAAATAATTTAGCAAGAGAACGCACAGTACAGTGGCCAATTAAATGGCCTAGATATTGTATATTTCAAGGTACACAGCCGTGTAGTAACTGAACAGACGGTGGGTATTTACACCAGGTATGTGAAATAATTTAGCAAGAGAACGCACAGTACAGTGGCCTATTAAAAGGCCTAGATATTGTATATTTCAAGGTACACAGCCGTGTAGTAACTGAACAGGCGGTGGGTATTTACACCAGGTATGTGAAATAATTTAGCAAGAGAACGCACAGTACAGTGGCCTATTAAAAGGCCTAGATATTGTATATTTCAAGGTACACAGCCGTGTAGTAACTGAACAGACGGTGGGTATTTACACCAGGTATGTGAAATAATTTAGCAAGAGAACGCACAGTACAGTGGCCAATTAAAAGGCCTAGATATTGTATATTTCAAGGTACACAGCCCGTGTAGTAACTGAACAGACGGTGGGTATTTACACCAGGTATGTGAAATAATTTAGCAAGAGAACGCACAGTACAGTGGCCTATTAAAAGGCCTAGATATTGTATATTTCAAGGTACACAGCCGTGTAGTAACTGAACAGACGGTGGGTATTTACACCAGGTATGTGAAAAAATTTAGCAAGAGAACGCCACAGTACAGTGGCCAATTAAAAGGCCTAGATATTGTATATTTCAAGGTACACAGCCGTGTAGTAACTGAACAGACGGTGGGTATTTACACCAGGTATGTGAAAAATTTAGCAAGAGAACGCACAGTACAGTGGCCTATTAAAAGGCCTAGATATTGTATATTTCAAGGTACACAGCCGTGTAGTAACTGAACAGACGGTGGGTATTTACACCAGGTATGTGAAATAATTTAGCAAGAGAACGCACAGTACAGTGGCCAATTAAATGGCCTAGATATTGTATATTTCAAGGTACACAGCCGTGTAGTAACTGAACAGACGGTGGGTATTTACACCAGGTATGTGAAATAATTTAGCAAGAGACCGCACAGTACAGTGGCCAATTAAATGGCCTAGATATTGTATATTTCAAGGTACACAGCCGTGTAGTAACTGAACAGACGGTGGGTATTTACACCAGGTATGTGAAATAATTTAGCAAGAGAACGCACAGTACAGTGGCCTATTAAAAGGCCTAGATATTGTATATTTCAAGGTACACAGCCGTGTAGTAACTGAACAGACGGTGGGTATTTACACCAGGTATGTGAAATAATTTAGCAAGAGAACGCACAGTACAGTGGCCAATTAAAAGGCCTAGATATTGTATATTTCAAGGTACACAGCCGTGTAGTAACTGAACAGACGGTGGGTATTTACACCAGGTATGTGAAATAATTTAGCAAGAGAACGCACAGTACAGTGGCCTATTAAAAGGCCTAGATATTGTATATTTCAAGGTACACAGCCGTGTAGTAACTGAACAGACGGTGGGTATTTACACCAGGTATGTGAAATAATTTAGCAAGAGAACGCACAGTACAGTGGCCAATTAAATGGCCTAGATATTGTATATTTCAAGGTACACAGCCGTGTACTAACTGAACAGACGGTGGGTATTTACACCTGGTATACAAAAAGGGTATTGCAGGCACACAGAACCCAGAACACTAGAGCCAAATAAACTGTATTTAAAAAATAAAATAAAATTCACAGCCGTATACTGCCAGATCAGATGGTGCATATACACACTAGTTATATAACAGGGTTTTTCAGCCAAAAAGAACGCTGAACAGTAGTGCCAAATATAGTTTGGTATGTAGCAGAGCACCTAATACACCACTAATGCCTCTCTCTGTCCCTACTCCAGCAGCTATCCCTGAATACGGCAGCCGTTCTCTGTAAAGTGTATCTTGTAGTAAAGCTATCACTGTAGTGCACTATAGTAGCCCTGATAAGGGCTTTTAATCACGCTCCTGCCTGTCCAACTGCTAAAACCTGTCTGTCCCTTCTCCAGCCTCTGTCCCTGACTAAGTTCACGCAGCATATGCGTACGAGCAGGAAGAGCTGAGTTTTTAATATTCGAGGTCACATGGTTTTTCCAGCCAATCCATGTAGACGCTGTTTTCGCGCTGCCAGCGTGCTCAGCGTGCCTGTCATACCCCCCCTGCATGTTGATTGGTGGAAAAAGAGCGCCAGGGAAGGTGGGAGGGGAAACGAATTCTAAGTGCGCCATCGCCGTTATACTCGATTGAAATCGAGTATGCCGAATAGCGTAGTATTCGATCGAATACCGGCTCGATCGAACACTACTCGCTCATCTCTAATAATAATGCCATCTATACATTGTATGTAAATACCAATTAAGGATTACAATACCATTGTTTCTGCTCGGTATCCCTACAAAAGATATCTTCTCACTTGTTACATCATATTATCTCGTATTCTGGGGGGACCTGCCCCCAAGAGGAGATCAGGGCATTTTTTATATTTAATGCCACCGATGTCCTATCAGGGGAAGGGCCCCCCTGTTCAGAGGTGGGGAACCAAGAAAACCAAATAATTCAAATTCTGAATTTAGACCCCCTGGGATCATACTATTGAAGTCGAAGATTCTCTTTGTCTCTTGTCTTGACATCCGCATAATATGGTCCTCCCCTCGCCAATGTGGTTCTATTTTCTCTAAGGCCGCAAATTTGAGATTCATAGGGTTGCTATCGTGATAATCCTTAAAATGTCTGGATAATGGATGTTGCTCATATTTATTTTTAGTGTTTGACACATGTTCCCAGATTCTAGTCTTTAACATCCTTTTGGTGCGACCTACATATTGTTTTTTACAGGTGCATTCTATTATATATATGACATTTGTCGTACTGCATGTTAGGAATTCTTTGATAATATGTGTATATGTTGACCCTGTAGATGTTACTTCTGTTGTTTTCTTTGGGAATGTTGTGCTTCTACAGCATATACATTTCTCGCACCGGAAAAAACCTTGTAGGTTGCACCAATTTTGTACTGTTGTTTTTCTTCTTTTTTCATTTTTTATTGTAGGGGCTACCTTCAACGACAAATTGGCTGCCCTAGTGTATGTGATAGACGGTCTTGTTGGAATATATGTGCCTATCACCTTATCTTGTTGCAGGAGGTGCCAATGCCTTTTTATGATGGTTTCCACTCTTCTATACTCTGCATTAAAGGGTAAGATTAATCTCATGTTGTCTTCGTTTTTTATTGCATCGTCTTCTTTTTTGTTTTCTTTTTTATTTTCGAAGAAAATTCTTCTATCCATTATTTGTACTTTATCTTTGGCTTCTTTTATGTTTTGTATTGGATAATTCTTAACTAGGAACATCTTCTCCATTTTGTCTGCTTCTATTTCGTAATCTTCTAATTTAGTGCAATTTCTTTTTAGACGTCTGAACTGTCCCATAGGGCCATTCAGAAGCCAATTTGGCAAGTGACAGCTTGAATGTAAAATGAAGCTGTTTTTACTTACTTCCTTGTTATATGACTTACTGATTAATCGATCGTCCTGAACTTGAATAGTTAAGTCAAGGAACTCCACCTTAAATTTACACATAATATTAGCCAAGAAAAGGTGATTATCATTTGTGTTTATATTATTTAAAAATGCCTCCAATTCTTGTTTTGTGCCCCTCCAACTGAACAGCACATCATCAATATATCTCTGCCAGAGCACCAGGTTCCCCCCCAGCAATGGCCTCACATGTCCAGACTCCCATTGGGCCATGAACAGGTTGGCGTAGCTGGGGGCGAACCTGGTGCCCATGGCAGTCCCCTTTCTCTGGAGAAAAAA
Organism: Rhinella marina; assembly: GCA_900303285.1. NCBI lineage: Eukaryota > Metazoa > Chordata > Amphibia > Anura > Bufonidae > Rhinella > Rhinella marina. The sequence continues at coordinate 8,514 of ONZH01004085.1, forward strand.
GGCGGAGTCAAACCAGAAGTAGTTGTGATGTAGTATAAAGTTCACTCCTTCTACCAGATATTCTACCTGTGACGTTTCAAAAAGACCACTATTTTGTAATTGTGTTCTGAGCACATCGATCCCTTGTGTGTGTGTTCAATGATAGTATAGAGGGATGTCACATCCAGTGTCCCTAGAGTCCATTGGTCATTATATTTTAAATTCTCCACCATGTTAATTATTTGTGTAGTATCCTTAGTATATGAGAATGTACAGGTTGTAACAGGTGGTCTATATACTCTGAGAGGTTAGATGTCAAAGAGTTTATCCCAGAAATTATGGGACGTCCCGGGGGGTCTAAAGGGTTCTTGTGTACCGTATTTGGTCATCTCTACTAAATCTGCTTAAGCCAGAGATTTAGCTCTAGTCAGCGAAGGATAAAATGGTGACCCTTCCCATGACCATGCTGTAGCAAACCATTTACCCTGAAAGTACCCCCCATGCCCGTGCTGCCCGCTGCGTCTGTAAAGACTTTTAAATGGGTGTTTGGGATCTCAGGCTTCTGCCAGCAAGAGGCGCCATTAAATTCTGACAGTAAGGAGCGCCACACTGACAGGTCCTGCTGGATAGATTTTGAAATCCTGCTTTATGCCCCTAGTAGTGAGGGACAGCCTGCAGCAAAATGCTCTGTCCATAGGAGGCACCCTGCTGGCAAATGTGAGGTGTCCTAGTAGGGACTGAACCTGTCTAAGGGTAGCCTTTTTGGAAGACAGGACTTGGGGCAGGAGGCCTTTTAAGTTGGTCAGTTTTTGTTGGGGTAAACGGAATACCATCCTATCTAATGTAAGGACAAGTAGTGGATCCTCTGTTTTTATCTCAGCAACAGGGACCCCAAAATAATTGAGCATACGACGGAAAGTGTTTAATAAATGTAACATTACCTCCGTACCTGCTAAATAATACAGTAAAGATGGACATCCCGACTCCTCAGAGATCACCCGCCCTAAGAAAGAACTAAATATTCCAAAGTAGCAACAGGATATGGAGCATCCCATAGGTAAGCTCATATCATAGAAGTCGTGTCCCGGGAAAAACAGCCTAGGAGGTAGAAGCAGTCATGGTGAACCGCCAAGAGATGTAAAGCCGACTCACTGTCTGATTCTGCCATCAATGCTCCTCGACCAGCTTGTCTCAATAGGTGAAGCGTAATGAACCTTTGTCTTATCCTGATCTATGCCATCATTAACTGATGTTCCTTTTGGGAAAGATAAGTGGTGGATAAGGCGGAACTTTTTGGGTTCTTTTTTTGAGACAATGTCTAATGGGGATACCCTGAGGTTATGGAAAGAGGGGTCCAAGAAAGGTCCCGCCATTTTGCCCTGATCAATTTCCAATTGCAATTTTTTAGCGACCACCTCTGGGTGATTTCAGATTGTCAGCAAAAGCTGGGTCGTCGTAGTGAGTAAAGGGGATCCAAAACCCAGATGTAAAACCGTCACGCAATATGGCTGCTTCCCTGGTTTTGGGATAGTGGGCGAGCCACGATTCCATCCTTAGGCCGTTCACTGGTGTCCTCCCTACGAGAGGGGACACGAGCTGAGGATTTTGATGCGGACAGCTTTGCTTTCTTACATCATCGCACCGCTGGATGTGCTCCCCCGCAGTGGGAACATTCGTGTCTAGAGCGGCAGGACTTCACTGAAAAGTCAGCAGATCTGACGACTGTGCACCGGCCATGACCTGGCCCAGCATGAACCACCATACACCTTGTAAGCCCCCCAGATCATGTCCACATAAGCAAATAATGGGGGGGCCTAATTCCGGGAAACGCTCACAAAGGGTGCTGGCAAAAACTGCAAAGCCCTGAAGCCAATTCCCTACTGTATGGGGAATTATCTTAGACTTGTCTACCTCCAGTCACCTGGACGTTTAAATGGTTTATCTACAGATTCTGTGTCCGGAGGGACGAGATAATAAACATCTACATACTGTCGGTGCCGGCTCAGCGGCGAGACCGAACAAGCGGGGGCCCCCGAAATAGCGGAAGACCGGCTCTCGCTGTCTGCCAACTGCTCCGGCTCCTGGGTAGCAAAAGAAGAGTTGGAATAAGGACTGAAGCTGCAGCGGGTGGGAGCTGAAGGGGGGTGACCAATAAGACCGGGAAATCATAAGTAGGTTTTGACTGGAATATGTGACCCAGGCATGACCCCTGCCTTGCTGGATGCTGGGGCTAGTGATGACCTCCATACAGAGGCCCCGAAAGTCACTATACAGGGGGTGGTGGGAGGCCAGGCAGTGTGTAAATCGGGGATAGAGTCAGCACTGCCCGTGTAGCCTCCAGTACAGGGACCCGGTCCAGTCCATGTAGCTTCTTATGCAGGGACCCGGTCCAGTCCGTGTAGCTTCTCGTGCAGGGACCCGGTCCAGTCCGTGTAGCTTCTCGTGCAGGGACCCGGTCCAGTCAGGGACCCGGTCCATTCCATGTAGCCTCTCGTGCAGGGACCCGGTCCAGTTCGTCTAGTCTCCCATGCAGGGACCCGGTCCAGTCTGTGTAGCTTCTCGTGCAGGGACCCGGTCCAGTCCGTCTAGTCTCCCATGCAGGGACCGGTCCAGTCTGTGTAGCTTCTCGTGCAGGGACCAGGTCCAGTCCGTGTAGCCTCTCGTGCAGAGACCCGGTCCAGTCCGTGTAGCCGCTCGTGCAGAGACCCGTCCAGTCCGTGTAGCCGCTCGTGCAGAGACCCGGTCCAGTCCGTGTAGCCGCTCGTGCAGAGACCCGGTCCAGTCAGGGACCCGGTCCATTCCATGTAGCTTCTCGTGCAGGGACCCGGTCCAGTCAGGGACCCGGTCCATTCCATGTAGGCCTCTCGTGCAGGGACCCAGTCCAGTTCGTCTAGTCTCCCATGCAGGGACCCGGTCCAGTCTGTGTAGCTTCTCGTGCAGGGACCGGTCAAGTCCGTCTAGTCTCCCATGCAGGGACCCGGTCCAGTCTGTGTAGCTTCTCGTGCAGGGACCCGATCCAGTCCGTCCAGTCTGTGTAGCTTCTCGTGCAGGGACCCGGTCAAGTCCGTGAAGCCTCTCGTGCAGGGACCCGGTCCCGTCCTTCTAGCCTCCTGTGCAGGGACCCGGTCCAGTCCGTGTAGCCTCTCGTGCAGAGACCCGGTCCAGTCCGTGTAGCCTCTCGTGCAGAGACCCGGTCCAGTCCGTGTAGCCTCTCGTGCAGAGACCCGGTCCAGTCCGTGTAGCCTCTCGTGCAGAGACCCGGTCCAGTCCGTGTAGCCTCTCGTGCAGAGACCCGGTCCAGTCTGTGTAGCCTCTCGTGCAGAGACCCGGTCCAGTCTGTGTAGCCTCTCGTGCAGAGACCCGGTCCAGTCCGTGTAGCCTCTCGTGCAGAGACCCGGTCCAGTCCGTGTAGCCTCTCGTGCAGGAGACACGGTCCAGTCCGTGTAGCCTCTCGTGCAGAGACACGGTCCAGTCCGTGTAGCCTCTCGTGCAGAGACCCGGTCCAGTCCGTGTAGCTGCTCGTGCAGAGACCCGGTCCAGTCCGTGTAGCCGCTCGTGCAGAGACCCGGTCCAGTCCGTGTAGCCGCTCGTGCAGAGACCCGGTCCAGTCCGTGTAGCCGCTCGTGCAGAGACCCGGTCCAGTCCGTGTAGCCGCTCGTGCAGAGACCCGGTCCAGTCCGTGTAGCCGCTCGTGCAGAGACCCAGTCAAGTCCATGTAGCCTCTCATGCAGGGAACCGGTCCAGTCCGTCTAGCCTCCAGTGCAGGTAAACATCTGATGGTCAGGCCCACCATCTTGATTGGTCAGTGCTCCACACCATACACATCTGATTGGTCAGTGCTCCACACCATACACATCTGATTGGTCAGTGCTCTGCACCATACACATCTGATTGGTCAGTGCTCTGCACCATACACATCTGATTGGTCAGTGCTCTGCACCATACACATCTGATTGGTCAGTGCTCTGCACCATACCACATCTGATTGGTCAGTGCTCTGCCACCATACACATCTGATCGGTCAGTGGCTCTGCACCATACACATCTGATTGGTCAGTGCTCTGCACCATACACATCTGATTGGTCAGTGCTCCGCACCATACACATCTGATTGGTCAGTGCTCCGCACCATACACATCTGATTGGTCAGTGCTCTGCACCATACACATCTGATTGGTCAGTGCTCTGCACCATACACATCTGATTGGTCAGTGCTCCCACCATACACATCTGATTGGTCAGTGCTCCACACCATACACATCTGATTGGTCAGTGCTCCTACACCATACACATCTGATTGGTCAGTGCTCTACACCAAACACATCTGATTGGTCAGTGCTCTACACCATACACATCTGATTGGGGTGACATTGCGGCTTGATACTACACATTTTAGGCTCTTTGTGTTTTCTCCAAAAAATTTTACGGAAAACAGATACAAACATCCTGCATGCGATGATAGTAAAATGTGCGGATGTACAAGGCTACATTTAGAAATTCACGGAAAAAAAACCTCCCTCTGCGATCCTTTTATATGCCATGGTAAGCATTGATCGCGGCATATAAGGGGTTAATCAGCAGTAGCCCTCTACTGATCAGACGTGCACAGCTCCAGTGTCCGCGCAATCATGTCACCAAGGGGTTAATATCTGGAGACATTAATAAGGCTGCGGCCACCCTAATGTTAATAAAACTTCTGATCGGCTATCATAGCGTTTTCTCTCCTCCCCACAAGGCGTTATTCCCGCGTGGACACTTCTTACGCTGCCTTCTTGTGCTTTTACTTTCTTCCATTTTTACTTTTGTGGCGTATATCTGGTGCAGGTTCTGTCACACACCCGCTTACGTCTAAAAAAGTGGGCGTGGCTTGGGCAGGTAAGAGGAGGGTCTGATTTAGTATTTTCTATGTCTGTAAGACGGGCGGGGAAGCTTTTTTACATTTAGAAGCAGCCGTGGATCCGCAGAAGTTATGGAGAGGCAAGCGCCTGTACGTAACTTCAGTGGACCCAATGCCAGCGCAGGGGCTTATTAAGACCGGTCAGTATGTCTGGAGTAATAAGGTTGATCCTGCTGACATCTACTCCTTCTTCAGAACATATTTTTAGCCCTATTTCTATACCTTTTATACTGACCTGAAATGTTTTACTCAAAAATTGAGCCTCTCAAATTACTAATATTTTACACTTGTGCATCAGGACCAGGCAGGCGCTGCATGTTGTTTGCAGTAGAGATGAGCAAACTAGTCGAGATTTGTTTTGGGTCCGGTTCACCAAATTTTTAAAAAGTTTAGTTAGGACCTGAATCAGTTTCTCCAAGTTCGCTGAAAGTTATTATATAGTGAGTATGGCAGAAGGATTTATATAACTAATCACTAACATAACTATATCACTAATGCTATGTTGTAAATGTGAGATTCTTGGCAAATACTTTTGGGCTCAGCATGCATGTGGGACCTGCATCTTCTGAATTTAATGGAAACTGCTAGGGCAATCGGTGAATGTGGTATTTAGTGTTAAGTTCCCGTCTTAAAGAGATCACCTTGACGTTGGCAGACGGGAACAAATAAATTTGTACAAAAGTATTTGCCAAAAATCTCACATTTACAACATAGCGTTAGTAATAGTGATGATCGAGCACCCCGATGTTCGGGTGCTCGGATGCTCTGGCCGAACACTAGGTGGTGCTCGAGTGCTCGGCCGAGTATAATGGAAGTCAATGGGAGAAGACCAGGCACCCCCTGCTCTGCAGAGGGGAGGGTGTCTGGTCCATAGGGAACACGTGAGAAAATGGTGGAAACACCACAGAAATGGTTAGGGAACAGCATGGGGAGGATGTCTGGATGCATCTTGGACAGCGAAGTTGCTGCTATTAAAACTTTTACAGAATGACAAAAATACCCCCCAAATACCCAAGATAACATCGATTTTAGAGGAAATATTGTTAGGAAACATAGATTTACTTGTACGTTAAGCGCAAGTGCTGCCAAAAATTACACGGATGCATTCCGATACAACGAGTACATCATATAAAGGAGGGCCTCATTCACATTGTGGTATAATTGTAGGACACTCAAAGCCTATGATGGGACGGTGATGAAAAAACCTCCTCGGAATATCCCAATGTGGGATTAGTTCTTTGCCCAGACTCTGCATGGTGGGAGGAAGGAGGATCAGGGTGAGGATGCGGTTGCCCAGACTCTTGGCTACTGAGACTGGACTTTGTGGAAGAGGGGGGTGGTGCTGAACCGACTGGAAGCATTATCAGCTGAAATCCAACCGCCTACCTGCTCGCACTGCTGTGGCGACAAGAGTTGTGTCTTACACTGTCCTGCAAAATGTGACATAAAGCTAGGAGTTTTGGATGACTTTGTTTCACCGCGCCCAGAGCCATGACCTCTGCGTTCACCATCAGCAGCACGCCCACTTCCCCGTCCCTTACTGCTCGCCCTGCGCATATTGTATAGTATATATGCAACTTGGTCACAACTACAGTACTGCAGGTTTTTATTAAGTGTATGATCAGAAAAATTTCACCGAATGTGAAATATTTAGAATGCGCAAACGTTATAGAGCAGAAGCAAATGAGGAACAACGGTCTAAATTAACGGTAGAAAAAATACCAACGGATGTCAGGTATGTAGACTACAGAAAGGTTCTAATACACACGCTGTGCACGTGCTGGTAGTGTCAGGCACACTTGCGTTCTTTTTGCCCCAAAATAAAAAAAAAATACAGCCAGACATAACAATGGACTTTTGTGTCTTTTGAACAGAACTACTGAACTACTAGCCCTGCCTAGCCAAATCCTATCCCTACACTATATGTCCCTCCTTGTGCAAATGTTATACAGCAGACACAAAAGAGGAACTGCGGACTTAAGAGCAGAAATAATAGCAAAGGATGTCAGGTATATAGTATACAGAGAGTATCATACAGCATGCAGCAGCTACAAAGGTGGAGTCAATGTCAGGTATATAAATATACAGAGAGTATCATACAGCATGCAGGAGCTGAAACGGTGGTGTCAATGTCAGGTATATAGTATACAGAGAGTATCATACAGCAGAAGCACAGGTGGAGTCAATGTCAGGTATATAGTATACAGAGAGTATCATACAGCATGCAGGAGCTGAAACGGTGGTGTCAATGTCAGGTATATAGTATACAGAGAGTATCATACAGCATGCAGCAGCTGAACAGGTGGAGTCAATGTCAGGTATATAGTATACAGAGAGTATCATACAGCAGAAGCACAGGTGGAGTCAATGTCAGGTATATAGTATACAGAGAGTATCATACAGCATGCAGCAGCAGCACAGGTGGAGTCAATGTCAGGTATATAAATATACAGAGAGTATCATACAGCATGCAGGAGCTGAAACGGTGGTGTCAATGTCAGGTATATAGTATACAGAGAGTATCATACAGCATGCAGCAGCTGAACAGGTGGAGTCAATGTCAGGTATATAGTATACAGAGAGTATCATACTGCAGGAGTAGCAGCTGCATAGATGGCGTTAATGTCAGGTATATAGTATACAGAGAGTATCATACAGCAGAAGCACAGGTGGAGTCAATGTCAGGTATATAGTATACAGAGAGTATCATACAGCATGCAGCAGCAGCACAGGTGGAGTCAATGTCAGGTATGTAGTATACAGATAGTATCATACAGCATGCAGGAGCTGAACAGGTGGAGTCAATGTCAGGTATATAGTATACAGAGAGTATCATACAGCATGCAGCAGCAGCACAGGTGGAGTCAATGTCAGGTATATAGTATACAGATAGTATCATACAGCATGCAGCAGCAGCACAGGTGGTGTCAATGTCAGGTATATAGTATACAGAGAGTATCATACAACATGCAGGAGCTGAAACGGTGGTGTCAATGTCAGGTATATGGTATACAGAGAGTATCATACAGCATGCAGCAGCTACAAAGGTGGAGTCAATGTCAGGTATATAGTATACAGAGAGTATCATACAGCATGCAGCAGCTACAAAGGTGGAGTCAATGTCAGGTATATAGTATACAGATAGTATCATACAGCATGCAGCTGCACAGGTGGCATTAGATATAATAGCCCTTAAAAGGTATTTTGGGTCTTTTCTGAGCAAATTCTATCCCTGCCTAGCGTTCTCCTGTCCCTGCTTGCAGCAGCTGCCCCTGCTCGGTTGAGTCAGTCACATGTAACCGGGTACTTTAAAGCACACAATGACGTGTTCCCGGCCAGCCAATCAGTGTAATGCCAGTGGAGGGGACACGAGTATGGCGCTCGAGCACACGCGGTGTTCGGCCGAATAGTGTATTTGGCTGAACATGTTCGCTCATCACTAGTTAGTATTCTATATAGTGAGTATGGCAGTATTATATGTACTATATAGTTGCAGAATGCTGTTGCATTTTGTTTGTCTATTACTTTTGTATTTTCATGGGGGGGGGGGGTATGCATACCTCCCAACTTTGCAAAGAGAGAAAGAGGGACATATTGTGCCACGCCACGCCATTTTTTTACAAAAATAATTAAATAATTTAAAAAAAAATGGCGTGGGGTCCCCCCCTTTTTTCCTTCTCCAGCCAGATACAACCAGCAGCAGCAGCCTGGCACTACCAGGGTGGGAAGGGACACGGTTATTGGCCCTTCCCAGCCTAATGGTACCAGCCTGCAGCCGCCCCAGAGCCAGACCCTCAATTTAGAAGGTCCGGTCCTGCGGGTACCCGGCTCTTCCCGGCACCCCTGGTGGCGGTGGGTGCCGAGGTAATAGATGTTGGGGTTAGTGCTGGCCTGCCATACCGGCAAGCACTAAGCCCAGTATTAGTAATCAGGGCCGTCAGTAGATAGCCTTAATTACTAAAACTGTAGTATTGTAAAAAAAAAAATACACACACACACAAGTATAAAACATTTTATTGAAATAAACACTCCCCCAGACCCCTGTTTGACCATTTTATTAAAAAAAAAAAAAAAAGCTGGTCCGACGTAGTCCACCGAATCCGACGTAGTCCTCTGCATTCACGACCCTGAAAAATAGAAAACAAACACACAAACACAGACCACTTACCTCTTCCTGCACTGGGATAATACACACAGCGATGTCACTGTACAGGGATAATAAACACAGTGATGTCACAGTACAGGATAATAAACACTGTGATGTCACAGTACAGGGATAATAAACACAGCGATGTCACTGTACAGGGATAATAAACACAGTGATGTCACAGTACAGGGATAATAAACACAGCGATGTCACAGTACAGAGATAATAAACACAGCGATGTCACTGTACAGGGATAATAAACACAGTGATGTCACAGTCCAGGGATAATACACACAGTGATGTCACAGTCCAGAGATAATAAACATAGTGATGTCACAGTCCAGGGATAATAAAGACAGTGATGTCACAGTCCAGGGATAATAAAGACAGTGATGTCACAGTCCAGGGATAATAAACACAGTGATGTCACCGTAGAGGGATAATAAACACAGTGATGTCACAGTACAGGGATAATAAACATAGTGATGTCACAGTCCAGGGATAATAAAGACAGTGATGTCACAGTCCAGGGATAATAAAGACAGTGATGTCACAGTCCAGGGATAATAAACACAGTGATGTCACCGTAGAGGGATAATAAACACAGTGATGTCACCGTACAGGGATAATAAACACAGTGATGTCACAGTACAGGGATAATAAACATTGATGTCACAGTCCAGGGATAATAAACACAGTGATGTCACAGTCCAGGGGTAATAAACATTGATGTCACAGTCCAGGGATAATAAACACAGTGATGTCACAGTCCAGGGATAATAAACATTGATGTCACAGTCCAGGGATAATAAACATTGATGTCACAGTCCATTATGCCTGTACTGTGACATCACTGTGTTTATTTAATAAACACAGTGATGTCACAGTACAGGCATAATAAACACAGTGATGTCACAGTCCAGGGATTAACATTGATGTCACAGTCCACAGAAAGTTAAAAAATTAAAAGTATACTTACCTTTTTCCTAGCAGCAGGGCCAGCATCACCAGCAGGAAGATCTTCTGCTCGTGCCTGAAGGGGGCGGAGCCAATGCTGACGGACGGCCCCGCCCCCCGCCGAGACCCGATGCATAGATGAAAGGTACGGGGAGCTGCAGGGGGGACAGGAGGGAGGATGGAAGAAGCAGGCAGCCGATTCTGGCTGTCTGCTCCTTCCTGCAACAGGCAAGTGTCTCTGCGTCCTATGGACGCAGAGACAGCTGACAGAGACCGGGACATACCTCCCCCGTACCGGGACAGCGGGACTGCCACTGCAATCCGGGACTGTCCCGCTGGATCCGGGACGGTTGGGAGGTATGGGTATGGGTTACCATTTGAAGTAATAAGGAATATAAGGAATATAAGGAATATAGCTAAATACTTCTCCCGGAATTAATGGAGACCCTGATTGAGGCCAAGACATCAAAAAAGTTGCCCGATTCAATGAATGAAGCTACTATTGAGTTGATCCCAAAAGCTGAAAAAGACTTCTTAAATCCAGAGTCATATAGACCCCGATATTAGATTAGCAGACAGGTTAAGAAAGGTAATAAACAATAATAAATGAAGATGAAGCTGGGTTATTCCTGGGCCATTGATATACTCCAATATTAGAAGATTATAAGGAACAGTAGTAAAGGCATTCGATTGTACGGGGATATTTCTGGGACATTCATAGATGTTTTGGGGGATTCTTTTATAAACTGGATTCAATTGATCTACTTTCATCCCAGAGCGAGGGTGGCGGGGGATGGGGCGATGGCCGTAGGCAGGATGTCCCCGATCCCCACTGCTCTGTGCCATTGGCTATAATTATATAGAATGAAGTATCAGTACGGTAATGTTACAATGTTGGATGCGGATGATATTTTGTTGTTTTTGGGGGACACGGATTCTGACTGGAATAAACTGATGGATATAATTGAAAAATGTGGATATTATTGAGGATTGAAAATAAATTGGGGAAAAAATCACATTTAATGGTATCAGGTGAGCGAGATGGGAGAGGAGTATTGATTTGCACATTGTGGATAGGGGAAGTAGTTTTAAAGTGTAACTGCCGTTTCATTTTTTATCCCCTAATGGTATAGTACACCCTGCTGTATAAATGCTTTTGTGCTTCAAAATTTGATCACTCTCAGTTTTACCTGCTTATAACCCCCACAGATGCAGGCTACTTCCCTATAGAGCTGGTCACTTCTGAAGCTGTAACCATGTGCTGCCTGTCTCATAACAAAAGATGGGTTATCTGGGGGGGAGGAGCTTAGCCCTGAGTGCCTGGTGCTGGGCTGAGGCAGAAAGTGGAGGGGGAGGGCTGCTTTAGAGGCTGATATCTCCTGAATGGTACCAGCTAGAAACATGCAACTTGGCTTGTTTGAAAGAGGACAGTCCCGGCTTTAATTCAAGACCAGAGGGAGCTCTAGTCCAAGCAACAGAGGAGAAATCACTGTTAGAAAACGAGTCTGGAGTAATCGAGAGTAAAATCTTATACTTTTATTTTCAGCTTCATTCACAGCATCCGACTTCTATGAGTGGTATCCGCTCTTGTATGTCATTTTGGTATTGCCTTAAAGCCCAGAATGTCAGCTTTACGACAATACAAAGCCCATATTTCTAGCTGGTACCAAAACAGAGATATGAGCAGCTAAAGCGGCCCCCCCTCCCTGTCAGTGTGGAAGATAATGAGGGACAAGTGACTATTAAGAGGTTAATACAAATGCTTACTGACTTCATGTAATACAGGGCTTGTCTCTGGTTATTTGTATATGAGCTGCTCTGGAATAGTGGGGAAGTTATCTGTATTCTGATTGGTCCTGCTAGTTCATGTGAGGAGAGCAAAGGCTTATGGGAAGGGAGGGAAATACAGGATGGCCTCAAGGAGAGGGCAAACATCACCACGGGAAGTGCAACAGTGGCTAATTTAGGAAGATGCTGAAATAGAGGCACAGAGAAATAGGGAGGCTAAGGACTGAATATAGACATCAGAAAGGTAAAATTAACTGAAAAATACAGATTCATGAATATCTGCCCTTCAGCATCACATATGTTAGGAATTTCATTTTTGGTACTGAATCGGCAGTTACGCTTTAAGTATTTGGAGTAAATATTGCACAGAATTTGGATGCTACACTACATGCATTTCCGCTTATTGATGATTTGAGAAAAAATCCAGATTTGGAGACGGTTACCTCTGTCAATAACTTGATAAAGATGGTTTTTCTCCCTAAGATTCTCGATGTACTTCCGTGTCCCCAGTGCGGTGGTCAGGTAGAATTTCTGCTATTATAGATCGGTTGATGAGGGATTTTGTTTGGACGAGAAGTGTTCCCGGGATAAAAAAGGTGATTTTGCAGTTACCAGTTAAAGAGGGGGGAACGGCACACACATCAGTCAGACCGTTGCCCCTAGTTACGACCACCGCGGCCATGTAGTAGTGGTGTCTGGCTTGCTCTGAGGTAACTGCTGTATTGTGAACACACATTGCATGAGGAGACACAGCTTAGGGTTGTAGCATTTTTGTCTGCGCTTCCAAAACACAGAGAAACAGATCCTGTTCCAAGATCAATTCATCTCTATGGAGCAGGATCCGTTTATAAAGTCTGCGTTTTGGACGGATCCTGAACATTGGACTGGTAGCGTCTAACACACAGATGTGAAAGTTTCCTAAGATGCGTCTCCGCCGCTCATGTAACGTGCGTTCACAATACAGCAGTTACCTCAGAGCAAGACGGCCACCACTATTACATGGCCGCGGTGGTCGTAACCAGGGGCAACGGCCTGACTGATGTGTGTGGGACAATGGATATACAAATAGAGAAATCTTCTAAACAGTACATTTTATATAAATACATTCTATTAGTAATAATACTGGTATGGCGTTATCTAACTATACAAACTACATCTGTCAGATGGGAACACCCCTTTAATGGGAAACCTTTTTTGATTGGTGAGAAGGGGTTTATTAGGATGCTTCACAGTGATGGCGCTACCCACGACTGAAGGCCATCCCTGACCACACGCAGTCCATGGGCGAGTTACAAACATCTCCACTTATCTGATACTGGTACAAGTGTTTGACTTATGACTTACACGTAGAAATCATTTACTTGGGGTCTTTGCTATCAGTGGCAGTTTTCTACAGTCCCATGTGTTCGGGGCAGGTCACGGATGGGGTCATTTCTGCCAACTTCCCTTATGGGTCTATATATCAGAATAAAGATTCTTTACTTATTAAGTACGTTGTAGGCTCCATTTTTTGTGTAGGTTTTCTGTGTTCCCGGATCCCCGCCCCACATTTAGGCTATTGATTAGAGATGAGCAAATCTATTTGCCGCTTCGTATATTCATTACAAATCCTCCTTATTTCCTACTCCAAAGCAAATCCGGATTTTTTCAGATTTTTGTACGATACGTACGCATTCTTCTTGCCCTCTGGCCCCAAGAAGCGGGAAAATGACAGTACGACCCCTTAAGAGCGGGAAAAACCAGCCGGCCCACCAGGAACTTTCTGTTTGCAAGTATAGGGAGTGAATACTCCTCCCTCATTACTCCGCCCTCCTCTCCAGTTCAAGCCAGCGCTGAACAAGATACCACAGCATGACGAAGCAACTGCAACCAAAGTGGGGAGAGATGGTGTGGGGTACCGAGCCCGAACCACTGGAGAGTCTTGAAGAGATCAGAGTGGCACAAGTGACCCCGAGAATCGCACGGACACCGGAGGTGTCCACCATGCCAGCTGGTACGGCGGATGTGGCTGGAACATCCACTCCGCCACTCAGGAGGAGAACACCTTCCATGTGGCAGAAGACCATCATGCCTACATCTGAGACAGCCCTTGCCCAGACCCTATGGGACTATAAGAAAGCGGTGGAGTGGGTCATCCTAGTGCTTGACCATCTGAGGACGGGAGACCCTACACTGGAAAGGCGCAAAGGAACAGTCATCTGGTTTTTCGGTGGGTGGAGAGAGGCTGTGGCTTCCTTGCAGACGAGGAGGAGGAGTACTTTGTGGGCCACAGATCTGTTAAACGGCCTTACCTGCTCCAAGCCCGTCACAGCCTATATCAGGTGGAATATACCCACATGGCATCCCTGAAAGGCCCCTTTGCTACAGGGCAAGCTTACCTGCATTACCAGCAGAAGTTTGGCCGGAGGAACCAGCAGCGCAGAACGTGTGCGCTGCCTACAGGAGTCACCAGATGGCACCTTCTGTTTCAGGGAGAAGCCACAGCCGGAGCCTCTGATCCCTGGCCTGCCACCACCACAGTCCTTTCAGCTGGGTCAGTTGACTACTTCATCTTTCACTTTCCAGCCCACGGTGATCCACCAGTACCAACTACCCTGGAAAATGAAGTCAGCAGCAGCCCGGGGAGCTGGCGGTTCTTCCTTGGGTGCAACCTTGCCTGAACAGCTGCAGCCAGAAGTCCTTACCCCTGCTGTCCTGGCAGGAGGATCCGGAAAATTGAAGGCTCAAGTGTCAGCAGCGCTCACCAGTGTGACCACCAGTCAAGTCCAAATTCAACCAGCAGAGGGCAGTGGAGCTCAACCACGGCAGCCAACCTGGCCTACAGGAGGCAGGAGTGTCTTCTTATGTCATTGAGCAGCAGTAGCAGCGAGGAGGACTTCAGGTCCCTCATCTGAGGAACCCTTCTACAACTGTCTGTCTCTGTCTGGCTGGCTGACTTAAAGGACACCTCTTGGTCTGGACCTATGGGAACCACAACATGGACTGCACCTGACGGGTGAGAGCTAGTTGGCACTTGTTTTGTTTATGTTGTTTTTATTGCCCCCTGTTTGACTCTCACCCAGATGGACATGGCTTGTCAGGACTGACAATTGCGAGTCAATATTACGCTAAGGATTTGTACGCACTTTGTACGCTAATGCTTACATATTTAGTTCAGTAACGTACTTTTAACAACGCTGACTGTATGTTCCTAATTTATGCAGGAATGTCTGCAGAACAATGATTTTTTTTTTAACGCAACTTCGACCGAATAAATTTGTATTAAGAATGAATCTTGTTATAAATTTGATTATTCGCCGAAGCAAATTTTTGAAGATTTGCTCATCTCTACTAGTGATGTTTATTAACTTTTTATTATTCAGCATTCAGGGGGTAATTAGGGTATTATAATCCTGACAGGGCTCATTAGGGCAAGAATTTACCTGTCTGGGCCCCTTCATATCAGGATCACTTTATGTACATTATCCGCAACCACAGAAGCTCCAGCAACATCTACAGACTGGTAAGACCAATCCGGTTATTACTGTTACATGCTGGTCCTGGTTCCAGTATTGCGTATGGTCACACGGATGCACACGTTTTTTCCATCCACGCCAATGTGGTACATTTTTGGTTTGTGTCAAGGTTCTGTGGTGTGCACACTGGATGTTTATTATTTGTACCTGTTTTTATGAATTATTCATTAAAGGGGTTGTCCAAGTTATGAAAAAAAAAATATATAGCACTGTAAATCTGATGGGCAGCAATATATAACTAAGTTCAGCAAGTTTTAGGCAAAAAAAATTAAAATCTCTATTTCCTCATTTCCCTGGTTCTCTTCTGGCCTTTGTTTACCTGCAGTAATAACAATCTCTGCCCCTCCCCCCTTCTCTGTAAAGGCAGTGAATACAAGTGCTGAGTGACATGTCTGCCTGCTGGGATACGCAGCAGCATGTTGTATGTGTAGGACTACAAGTCCCAGCTGTACAATGACACTGCTGATACACACAGGAAATTCTCCCTACCTGTTCTTGTACAATTCCTCTATAGCTCCTTGCCCAGCATTTGTCTCCTCTCACTGCTGCAGCTACTATTTGTTGTAAAGCCTTGAGCCCTCAGTGTCTTCTGGCTGAAGGGGTTAATGTTTTATCTGAAGGAATCCAGGGAGAGAGCAGATAGCAGGAGCCCGGCAAAGGAAGGGGGCGTGGCCAGTGACGTCTGGTGTACAGACTTATCTGAACTCTGAGGCTTGTACACGAAACATCACAGACCAGGGAGATAAGGTGACATCACAGGTCATGTGACCCTCAGTCAGCTCTGAGAAACCAGCAGCTTTAGAAACACAAAGTATATGGGAAAGTTGTTCTACCTGACAAGTTAGAGACATATAAAGAACAAAAAAAATAACTCGGACAACCCCTTTAAAAGTTTTATCATTTCTACTCACCTTCTCTGCAGGTTGTCATCGCACAGTCATCTCATACAACTTGATAACATTTTGGGGTTTCATGAAGCTAAAAAACTTTGCTCTCAGTCCTGCTTTTATGCCAATGCCACACATTGGAGCTAGGTGCTCGAAAATTTGACCATCTGTAGATATTAGCGACACTTGCTACCTCCTTGATTTGCATAACCGTAAAACTTGTCCTTTCTGGTGTTGCAATTAAAAGGTGAGGAGCCCAGGTCCAGTTGGTGAGGAACCGTGGTCTACAATGTTTACTGGTTTTGCTTCGATTTCAAGAAATTCTGGGTACAGACTAATTATTTATAAGTTTATGAAAAAACGTATAATAAAAGGAACCTCCTCTGTCCTGACATCGGTAGTCTTTTATATAGGTTATGAAGTAGCCCCCAAATTAAAGTTTTTTGGCTCGGGTTATTAATTGTGCAATTAATTGATACTTCATTCCAGGGTATGGATGTTGGGAACAAAGGAGCTACAATTTTGCTAGGAAAATGATAATTAGAAATATATATCCTTGTAAATCCAAATAAGAAATAGTTCCTTTATACCTGGTGCCATAGAAATGGGCTCAGAACGTGTATGTCAGGACGTGGAGACCTTGGATGTCAACACCCAGTATGAAGGTGTATGTCAGGACGTGGAGACCTTGGATGTCAACACCCAGTATGAAGGTGTATGTCAGGACGTGGAGACCTTGGATGTCAACACCCAGTATGAAGGTGTATGTCAGGACGTGGAGACCTTGGATGTCAACACCCAGTATGAAGGTGTATGTCAGGACGTGGAGACCTTGGATGTCAACACCCAGTATGAAGGTATGTCAGGACGTGGAGACCGTGGATGTCAACACCCATTATGAAGGTGTATGTCAGGACGTGGAGACCGTGGATGTCAGGATATGGAGACCCTGGATATCAACACCCAGTATGAAGGTGTATGTCAGGATGTGGAGACCGTGGATGTCAAACAATATGAAGGTGTATGTCAGGATGTGGAGACCCTAGATATCAACACCCAGTATGAAGGTGTATGTCAGAACGTGGAGACCTTGGATGTCAACACCCAGTATAAAGGTGTATGTCAGGACGTGGAGACCTTGGATGTCAACACCCAGTATGAAGGTGTATGTCAGGACGTGGAGACCTTGGATGTCAACACCCAGTATGAAGGTGTATGTCAGGACGTGGAGACCTTGGATGTCAACACCCAGTATAAAGGTGTATGTCAGGATGTGGAGACCGTGGATGTCAAACAATATGAAGGTGTATGTCAGGACGTGGAGACCCTGGATATCAACACCCAGTATGAAGGTGTATGTCAGGACGTGGAGACCTTGGATGTCAACACCCAGTATAAAGGTGTATGTCAGGACGTGGAGACCTTGGATATCAACACCCAGTATAAAGGTGTATGTCAGGACGTGGAGACCTTGGATATCAACACCCAATATGATGGTGTACAGATGTAACAGCGCTAGCGATCACTGTTTTCACATAGCGTTGCTAACGAATTGCGACTTCTCTTTCACTCCTTTCACTCGCAGTAAAAGTACGCTAATTAGGTGAATTCGTACGCATTAGCATCAGATGAGTACTCTATTTACGATATTGTTCTTTGCTCACGCGATTCTCCTGTGTATGTCAGGACGTGGAGACCTTGGATGTCAAACAATATGAAGGTGTATGTCAGGACGTGGAGACCTTGGATGTCAACACCCAGTATAAAGGTGTATGTCAGGACGTGGAGACCCTGGATGTCAACACCCAGTATAAAGGTGTATGTCAGGACGTGGAGACCCTGGATGTCAACACCCAGTATAAAGGTGTATGTCAGGATGTGGAGACCCTGGATATCAACACCCAATATGATGGTGTACAGATGTAGCAGAGCTAGCGATCACTGTTTTCACATAGCGTTGCTAACGAATTGCGACTTCCCTTTCACTCGCAGTAAAAGTACGCTAATTAGGTGAATTCGTACGCATTAGCATCAGATGAGTACTCTATTTACGATATTGTTCTTTGCTCACGCGATTCTCCTGTGTATGTCAGGACGTGGAGACCTTGGATGTCAATAGACTACTTACATTTTGGTAGTCATATGTAGTGATATGAGAGGGCATGGTTGATTTGAGTGTTTTTTTCCTCTTTTTGGGGAAGGTGCATGTAAGAAGATATTATTCTACTTGATAAGGCTACATGCACATGACCGCACTGTTTTTTGCTGTCCGCAAATTTCGGATTCGCAAGACACGGATGCTGTCCGTGTGCATTTCGAAATTTGGGGAATGGAATGGGCTGCCTACAACAAGAATAGTACATGTTCTATTTGCTGAGCCACGGAATGGAAGTACGGATGCAGACAGCATGCAGTTCGCATCTTTTGCAGCCCCATTAGAGTGAATGGGTCCACATCTGAGCCGCAAAAAAATGCAGCTTAGATGCAGATGCAAACAACGTTGATGTGCACGAGGCCTAACTGCAATATGACAAAGACAGTATCAGCCGGAGAGCACGGGATGCTGAGAGAAGGCTCTGATCACATCACCACTAGAGAAGACGTTAGAAGAATCTGGACTAGAACACTGGCCACGTATGCTCTCTACAAAACCTCCCATTAGAGAGCAGCAGACAGTACTCCTTCTCACTGGGGACTTTTGGTCAGCATCTTGTATCAGTTTGAGAAGCCAATACTGGGAACATAACCACAGAGCAGTAGAAATAAAAGGAGTGTCCATGTTTTGGACCTTTTCCTGCTTCCAGTATCCAGAAGCCGTATAACTGTCGGGTATCCAGGAATGAAATGGATTTTTTTTTTTTTTTATACTTTTTATTATTTTTTAAGAAATTATTGCAAATTCAATGTTTTCGGATTTCAATGAAAGATGATCACATACTGATAAATTCACATACATAATGACGGTATACATGGATCCAGGGCACAGCTGACGCCAGGTAAATATAATTTAGGCAAATATCGGTGTGTTCTGTGTGCGAATTGTCGATGATGTAATTTAACCCTATAAGCCTGTTTCACACGAGCGCTACAGATTCTCTCAGGGGCTGTTCAGTCCGTTTTGTCTGCGACTGCATTAAGCGTTTCAGTTTTATTCCATGCAGATGCAACCAGTTTTTGATGCGTATGAAAAAAAGACAAATTACATCTCCTGGAAAACACTTTGCATCCAGATTCATTTAATTTTTCACGTCAGCCCCATTCGCTTCTATGAAAACACACAATATAGAACATGCTGCAATCTTTCCTGTGCTCAAAAATCATGAAAAATAATGAATGGGTCAGCATTCAGTCTGGATGCTATGTCTGCTGCACACATCGCAGCCTGACAGAAAACTTGCTCGTGTGAAAGAGGCATAAAGCTTTTCCGCATACAAATACAGAATATCAACATGTGTGAATTCTCTGATGATCCCTATGCTTAGCATTAGTAATAAAACATTCCCCACATTCCGAACACGAATAAGGCTTCTCTCCTGTGTGACTTCTCTCATGTGTAACAAGATTTGATTTATGTGAAAAACATTTTCCACATTCTGAACATGAAAATGGTTTTTCTCCTGTGTGAATTCTCTCATGTATAACAAGGCTTGACTTTTCTATAAAACATTTCTCACATTCTGAACATGAAAATGGTTTCTCTCCTGTGTGAATTCTCTCATGTATAAGAAGATTAGATTTTTTTATAAAGCCTTTCCCACAATCTGAACATTTAAATGGTTTCTCCCCAGTGTGACTTCTCTCATGAGTAACAAGATTTGATTTTTTTATAAAACTTTTTCCACAATCTAAACATTTATATGGTTTTTCCCCTGTGTGACTTCTCTGATGACCCTTGAGTTTGGCTTTAGAAATAAAACACTTCTCGCATTCTGAACATGAAAATGGCTTTTCCCCTGTGTGATTTCTCTCATGTGTAAAAAGATTTGATTTATCTGTAAAGCACTTCCCACATAGAGAACACGAGTATGGCTTTTCCCCTGTGTGACTTCTCTGATGATCTTTGAGTTTGGCTTTACAAATAAAACTTTTCCCACATTCTGAACATCGAAATGGCTTCTCTCCTGTGTGAATTCTCTCATGTATAACAAGATTTGATTTTGATGTTAAACATTTCCCACATTCTGAACATGTAAATGGTTTCTCCCCTGTGTGAATTCTCTGATGATTTTTGAGCTTGGGATTAGTAATAAAACATTTTCCACATTCTAAACATGAATATGGTTTCACTCCAGTGTGAATTCTCTGATGATCCTGGAGTTTGGTTTTAGTAATAAAACATTTTCCACATTCTGAACAGGAATATGGCTTCTCCCCTGTGTGGATTCTCTCATGTGTCTCTAGGACTGATTTACGGGTAAAACATTTCCCACATTCTGAGCAGGAGTATGGCTTCTCTCCTGTGTGACTTCTTCTGTGTGTAAAAAGACCTGAACTTTTTGTAAACTGTTTCCCACAATCCCCACATTCATACCGTTTCCCCCCTTTCTGCCTGGTACCTGTGGTCATAATCTGTGATTCCTCATGATTAGGGGGATTATATGATAGAACTGGACTCTGAAGTCTTGGATGTACATTACACTGCATATCTTCTACTTTATAATTCAGTAATGACGAGAAGTTTCCCTCAGAGTTCTCACTGGGATTTTCTGTTTGGATTTAAAAAAAAATAAAAATTATAATATATTATATATTATAACCAAATAGAATCCTGCACAAGAAAGAAGGTGTAAGACCCGACATGATCTTACCTATGAACAGAACTAAAAAAAAATAAATCACAAATTAACCACATAAGGTCCCGGTAATAATTTCCCACAGAGAAGCAATATACTGCCTGGTGGTCTCACTAATCTTTATTAACTGTCCTATGTGAGGACATGCTGACCCCAGAGATCATGACCTGCAATAGTCACATGTGCATGCTCTGAAGGTCATCACTGAAGGACAGTTAAAGACTAGCGGGACTGAGCGATTTATTGTTCAGTTATATCCACGCTGCTCTACTCTAAGCTCCCCATCCTCTTAAAGGGTTTGTGTAATGCTCTTACACCTACTTCTTCGGTTGCTACCTTCTCCCTGCATCTCTCAGTCTGTGGCTGCCTCTTCCCCCTATCATCACTCCATCGGCAGCCAGCTTCTCCTCGTTTAGCTCAGGCTATGGTTACCTCCTCCTCCTATTGCTCCATCTGTGGCGGCTCCTCATAGCATTGCTCAGTCTACAGCTGCCTCCTCCTTTTGCTCCACCTGTAGCCAGCTACTCCTTGAATTGCTCAGTCTATGGCTGCCTCCTCCTCCTATTGCTCCATCGGTGGTCAGTTCCTCCCCATATCTTTCAGCCTTTGGCTGCCTCCTCCTCCCATTACTCCATCCGTGGTCAGCTCCTCCCCATATCTCTCAGTCTATGGCTGCCTCCTCCTCCCATTACTCCATCCGTGGTCAGCTCCTCCCCATATCTCTCAGTCTATGGCTGCCTCCTCCTCCCATTATTCCATCCGTGGTCAGCTCCTCCCCATATCTCTCAGTCTATGGCTGCCTCCTCCTCCCATTATTCCATCCGTGGTCAGCTCCTCCCCATATCTCTCAGTCTGTGGCTGCCTCCTCCTCCTATTGCTCCATCCGTGGTCAGCTCCTCCCCTTATCTCTCAGTCTGTGGCTGCCTCCTCCTTCTTCTGTTGCTCCATTTGCACCTGGTTCCTCCTCACATCACTCATTCTAATGCTGCATCCGCCTCCAATTGCCCCATCTGTGGTCAGCTCCTCCTGGCATTGCTCAGTCTAGGCTGCCTCTGCTCCATCTGCGGTGACATCTCCTCAAATAGCTCAGTCTATGGCTGCCTCCTCCTACCACTGGCTCAGTTTAGTGCTGCCTCCTTGTGTCAGTGCTTTATACCATAATTTCGGACCAAAATCAAATTATTTGAGGACAAGTCCACTATATATATAACTTGTCCCTAGGTACGTTGCATGCCTGAAACAAGAGGAGGGATAGCCAGGAACACAATGTGCTATCTGTGCAGCTACTAAGCTCCATCTCATGCAGTCCTTGAAGAATGACTTTAAAGGCATGGTTATTGAGCACTGGACCCAGTTTGGTGGGTCCCCGATTAATGTCAGATCTTGAAAGTACATAAAACGTACACATCCTGGATGTCATGCAGAATTCCCTTCCTCCATTCATGATTCCATACCTGTGGTGACATGGACTGGAATGTCCTCCTCCACCTCACTCTTACACGGGGGATCGCCCATCATCCGCTCTTCTTCATCCTCCACTTTAATATCAGTCAGATCTTCTCCCTGATTTGTCATCTGTAACAATTCAGTACAATACAGCAGACAGGTGGGAAATCTAACAGATCCACATAAGAGACCCCCACAATCTATGACCCCCCTATATAGATGTGTATAGGGCTCAGCTCCATCTACCTGATGGTTCTCTGGGAGCTTCTCCTCTGGACAGTCCTGGGAATACAGAGGACGGGGACATCTCTCGGGGGAATACAGAGGACGAGGACATCTCTCGGGGGAATACAGAGGACGGGGACATCTCTCGGGGGAATACAGAGGACGGGGACATCTCTTGAGGGGATTTCTCCTTCTGGATCCATCTGTGGAGACACAAGCACACAGTGATGAATACACGGCCTCCTGTAGATCTGTCTATAGATCAGACTCTTCACTTCTAGGTTTAGTGGTCATGTCCTAAATAACAATGTTGAGGTCCTCTCCAGCTAAACGGTAATCTAGAACAGTCAGCCCCACATTGAAATCCCAGGCTTGGAGCTACTGGGACTTCTAGCAAGAGAAACAGATTTACCTCCTTCCCAGAGAGATCCATTTTTGAGTGAGTGGAAGACGACTCTCGGCATTGATGGATTTAGATGGATTATCTGGTAAAGAAAATCCAAATAACTTATAAAGGAATTCTAAATGACAAGAGAGGAAATCCAAGGTGAAAACATCTTCTTATCATAAAGAAAGTAAGGAGAACGACTACTCCAAAAGTCCTCTCCACACGGGATGGAAATTACATTTATATACCCCAAGTATCTTTACCTGAGACAATTAGACTCTGCTTAAGAGAATGGGGAAATAGGAACGTCAGTGAGGAAAAGACGCAGATTCATTATCCAGAGTGATCTCTCATATATTCCAGGGCTGTGCAGTCGGAGTCAGAGTCGTTATAAAATGGACTGACTCCACACATATATAATAAATTGGTCCAGTTAGTTCAGTGCAGGACGTGCTGAATATATTTTCATAAGAATTTGGGAACATGATGAAATGCCCTATAAATGTCTGTTCTATTCCTGATCTCAGGATCTAGGCTTTTAGTTGAGATGACTGTGTGCTGCCCTTTATGTAGATGTCAGAAGTGAAGCTCCTCCGCTACAGATCAGAGGAAAAAGGCACTGGGAAGGAATGGCTGCACTCATCTCAGATCTGCTGGAGAAAACAGAATTAAAGGGGTTTTCTCACTAGTTAGAAAGATTAGCAAGGGTATTATAAAGGACAGATAAAAGACAGATAAAAGAAGACATTTTCTAAATACAATGGTCAGTCATGAACTATAGATAGTTCAGCAGGTCTCTCACTGCACACAGGTTTCTATGGTAAACTGCAGACCAGAAAGACTGTTATCTGATTGGCTGAAAGCAGTGAAGAATGATGGGACTGAGCTCTGAGTGATTACCTGCAGTAAGCAAAAGGTCCAAGTGTTGTGAGGACTGAGAAGCTTTACCTGGAATTGTGTGACACATCACAATCTCCTGCTCTGAGTAATAACTTCTGGAGACCCCCACAGTCTGAGGAGACAGTGTGAGTGAAAACTGCCCGTCAGCAAGTGAATCAATGTGCTGAGAAAACGATTTAAGACAAGTACTTCTCAGTATATCTAAACCTCCAATAAACTGCACATAAATCACTTGTCCGGTGCATGTTCTCTCTGATGCTTCCTCTGAGCTCATGTGTGGAGAGGTTAGCTGCTCTGATGGCTTCTAGATGCTATACATAGTAGAAGGGGATGTGATAAGTCCTTGAGGTGTAGAAGCCATTGCCGAGCCTCTGTTATCAGCACTCTAATAGTGACACTCTCTAGACTGTGGAGCAGTATGATGGAAAACATCTCGGGCCTTATGTATGAGAACTGTCCCATAGAAACCAATCAGAGCTCTCCTTACATCTCATATAGTGCTGTGGAGAAATGAAAGGGGAGCTCTGATTGGTTGCTATAGGACAGTTCTCATACATCAGGTCCTTAGTGATCTGTACCCGGAGAAGCCTAATACTGGAGGAGTAAAGATGTCAGTAATATATAGATTACATACAGATCTGTACCCAGAGAAGTCTGATACTGGAGGAGTAAAGATGTCAGTAATATATAGATTACATACAGATCTGTACCCAGAGAAGACTGATACTGGAGGAGTAAAGATGTCAGTAACATAGAGTTTACATACAGATCTGTACCAGAGAAGACTGATACCGGAGGAGTAAAGATGTCAGTAATATATAGATTACATACAGATCTGTACCAGAGAAGTCTGATACTGGAGGAGTAAAGATGTCAGTAATATATAGATTACATACAGATCTGTACCAGAGAAGTCTGATACTGGAGGAGTAAAGATGTCAGTAATATATAGATTACATACAGATCTGTACCAGAGAAGACTGATACTGGAGGAGTAAAGAATGTCAGTAATATATAGATTACATACAGATCTGTACCAGAGAAGTCTGATACTGGAGGAGTAAAGATGTCAGTAATATATAGATTACATACAGATCTGTACCAGAGAAGACTGATACTGGAGGAGTAAAGATGTCAGTAATATATAGATTATATACAGATCTGTACCAGAGAAGACTGATACTGGAGGAGTAAGATGTCAGTAATATATAGATTATATACAGATCTGTACCAGAGAAGACTGATACTGGAGGAGTAAAGATGTCAGTAATATATAGATTATATACAGATCTGTACCAGAGAAGACTGATACTGGAGGAGTAAAGATGTCAGTAATATATAGATTATATACAGATCTGTACCCAGAGAAGTCTGATACTGGAGGAGTAAAGATGTCAGTAATATATAGATTACATACAGATCTGTACCAGAGAAGACTGATACTGGAGGAGTAAAGATGTCAGTAATATAATAGATTACATACAGATCTGTACCAGAGAAGACTGATACTGGAGGAGTAAAGATGTCAGTAACATATAGATTACATACAGATCTGTACCAGAGAAGACTGATACTGGAGGAGTAAAGATGTCAGTAATATATAGATTATATACAGATCTGTACCAGAGAAGCTGATACTGGAGGAGTAAAGATGTCAGTAATATATAGATTACATACAGATCTGTACCAGAGAAGTCTGATACTGGAGGAGTAAAGATGTCAGTAATATATAGATTACATACAGATCTGTACCAGAGAAGTCTGATACTGGAGGAGTAAAGATGTCAGTAATATATAGATTACATACAGATCTGTACCAGAGAAGACTGATACTGGAGGAGTAAAGATGTCAGTAATATATAGATTACATACAGATCTGTACCAGAGAAGTCTGATACTGGAGGAGTAAAGATGTCAGTAATATATAGATTACATACAGATCTGTACCAGAGAAGACTGATACTGGAGGAGTAAAGATGTCAGTAATATATAGATTCATACAGATCTGTACCAGAGAAGTCTGATACTGGAGGAGTAAAGATTCAGTAATATATAGATTACATACAGATCTGTACCAGAGAAGACTGATACTGGAGGAGTAATGAATGTCAGTAATATATAGATTATATACAGAATCTGTACCAGAGAAGTCTGATACTGGAGGAGTAAAGATGTCAGTAATATATAGATTACATACAGATCTGTACCAGAGAAGACTGATACTGGAGGAGTAAAGATGTCAGTAATATATAGATTACATACAGATCTGTACCAGAGAAGACTGATACTGGAGGAGTAAAGATGTCAGTAACATATAGATTATATACAGATCTGTACCAGAGAAGACTGATACTGGAGGAGTAAAGATGTCAGTAATATATAGATTACATACAGATCTGTACCCAGAGAAGACTGATACTGGAGGAGTAAAGATGTCAGTAATATATAGATTATATACAGATCTGTACCAGAGAAGACTGATACTGGAGGAGTAAAGATGTCAGTAATATATAGATTATATACAGATCTGTACCAGAGAAGACTGATACTGGAGGAGTAAAGATGTCAGTAATATATAGATTACATACAGATCTGTACCAGAGAAGACTGATACTGGAGGAGTAAAGATGTCAGTAATATATAGATTACATACAGATCTGTACCAGAGAAGACTGATACTGGAGGAGTAATGATGTCAGTAATATATAGATTACATACAGATCTGTACCAGAGAAGACTGATACTGGAGGAGTAAAGATGTCAGTAATATATAGATTACATACAGATCTGTACCAGAGAAGACTGATACTGGAGGAGTAAAGATGTCAGTAATATATAGATTACATACAGATCTGTACCAGAGAAGACTGATACTGGAGGAGTAAAGATGTCAGTAATATATAGATTACATACAGATCTGTACCAGAGAAGACTGATACTGGAGGAGTAAAGATGTCAGTAATATATAGATTATATACAGATCTGTACCAGAGAAGACTGATACTGGAGGAGTAAAGATGTCAGTAATATATAGATTATATACAGATCTGTACCAGAGAAGACTGATACTGGAGAGTAAAGATGTCAGTAATATATAGATTATATACAGATCTGTACCAGAGAAGACTGATACTGGAGGAGTAAAGATGTCAGTAATATATAGATTACATACAGATCTGTACCAGAGAAGTCTGATACTGGAGGAGTAAAGATGTCAGTAATATATAGATTATATACAGATCTGTACCAGAGAAGTCTGATACTGGAGGAGTAAAGATGTCAGTAATATATAGATTACATACAGATCTGTACCAGAGAAGACTGATACTGGAGGAGTAAAGATGTCAGTAATATATAGATTACATACAGATCTGTACCAGAGAAGTCTGATACTGGAGGAGTAAAGATGTCAGTAATATATAGATTACATACAGATCTGTACCAGAGAAGACTGATACTGGAGGAGTAAAGATGTCAGTAATATATAGATTACATACAGATCTGTACCAGAGAAGTCTGATACTGGAGGAGTAAAATGTCAGTAATATATAGATTATATACAGATCTGTACCAGAGAAGACTGATACTGGAAGGAGTAAAGATGTCAGTAATATATAGATTACATACAGATCTGTACCAGAGAAGACTGATACTGGAGGAGTAAAGATGTCAGTAATATATAGATTATATACAGATCTGTACCAGAGAAGACTGATACTGGAGGAGTAAAGATGTCAGTAATATATAGATTACATACAGATCTGTACCAGAGAAGACTGATACTGGAGGAGTAAAGATGTCAGTAATATATAGATTACATACAGATCTGTACCAGAGAAGACTGATACTGGAGGAGTAAAGATGTCAGTAATATATAGATTACATACAGATCTGTACCAGAGAAGACTGATACTGGAGGAGTAAAGATGTCAGTAATATATATAGATTACATACAGATCTGTACCAGAGAAGACTGATACTGGAGGAGTAAAGATGTCAGTAATATATAGATTATATACAGATCTGTACCAGAGAAGACTGATACTGGAGGAGTAAAGATGTCAGTAATATATAGATTATATACAGATCTGTACCAGAGAAGACTGATACTGGAGGAGTAAAGATGTCAGTAATATATAGATTACATACAGATCTGTACCAGAGAAGACTGATACTGGAGGAGTAAAGATGTCAGTAATATATAGATTATATACAGATCTGTACCAGAGAAGACTGATACTGGAGGAGTAAAGATGTCAGTAATATATAGATTATATACAGATCTGTACCAGAGAAGACTGATACTGGAGGAGTAAAGATGTCAGTAATATACTGAAAATTCCGAACCACGGTCAGGTAGTGAGCCGCCCGTACCCGGATACTGCCGTACGTCCTCATAATATATACACGGGCACGAGACTAGAAATAATAGATATCTAAACAGGTGTCGGATAATGCCCCTGCTCTACACTATTCTTGCGCCTCGGCTTTCGCCACCCCTGGGGGAGTATTCCTGCGCAGACGTAACGGGCGCAAACATTGAATTTGGCAAATCTGTGCGAGATGTTTCGCCAGAGAGGAGGGCGGGGCCTTGCGACCGTCCATACCTCGCTGTGGATAATCCTGAGCATCTACGCCTCTTACCGCCACCTCGGCAGCAGTGACGGGGTTAACTGAAGGTCCACAGACTGCCGAGCCGCCTCCTCACCACATCCGTTATGTTTTACAGCGAATATTTGATCGTTAGCATTTTATCCCTTAAAGAAAATGGGCGGGGGGAGGAATAAAGGGTTAAATCTGCAATTAATTGTGTGACACAGAAACGGTCAGCGAAAACCGGAGGAGCGTAGCCCCCAGAAGACCCCCAGTGTCCTCCTCTTCAGTGTGTCTGGGTGGATACCCCTGCGGCCTCCACTACCCCCCCACCGGCTCCTTCGCGGAACGTTATCCCCCTCGTGTCTGTCGGTGCAGCGCTCGGCTATTTCCACCAGTCCCATAAGGATTAAAGGGAATGTCAGCGCCCATCCTCCACTGCCGCGCCACTGACGCACAGGACCCCAGTTCTCATGATCAGTGGGGGTCCCCGTTGTCAGACACTCGTCCCGTGGATTAACCCCTTGGACATCTGACCGTAGAAGAGATTAACTCTTATGATGCTGACAATGGCGAGTAGCGCGAGTCACCGACCAGCCGCCAAGGGAATCTCATCGGCACTTTCCGTTTGCCTCTCCCCCCCCCCCGTCCCCTTAACACTGCTCCCATCTTTGCCTCCCCCGCTGACTGACGGAACAGAAGATAACGTACGGGAAACCGCCGGCATTAACCCCTTCCCTGCCGGAGGAGTCTGATCTGCAACTAATTTGAATGCGACTTCTTAACAAAACTTCTCTTGAAGCGACGGCTCCTATGAACGTAGGACAAGTCTGACAACACGCAGGACACGGGCGGATGACCCCCCCCCAGACATCAGCGCACCCCACAATGCGGACCCCAGCGGGGGGCGTGTGACATGGACTCTGCCTGCGCGGGGGAACGCCCGAGAGTTGTGTTCTGGATGGAAAGTCTCTGTGGAAGTCCGACCCTCGTCTTATGGTCAGAAGTTCTGGGGGAGGGGACCCCGCTGTCCTGTGGAATGACGAGAATGTTAAACTGTGCTTGTTACCCCAGAATCCTCAGGGCGCTAGAGCACTGACCCCCACAATGGAGCGGGGGAGGCACAGTCCTCTGCCAACACCTCCTGGCAGCATGTCATCACTTCCCCGTTACCTCCACCACGTCGTCATCTTTCCCATCCTCCTCGCTGGACTCCAGCTCGCCCTCACCCCGCCGGAGGGAAGCAGTGCCGGTGGCTGGAGGTTGGTAGCCGGGCTGGGAGGAGAGGTAGCTCGGGAAGGTGGAGGCCGCGCTGTTGGTGGAGAGTCCGCGGCTCAGCATTGACGATGGAAACGGGGCAAACATTCGTGTCTGAGCCGGCAATGGCTGCGTGAAGGGCAGAGAGAAAGACGGGGGCAGAAGGTATGGGGGCACACTGGAGGGTGCTGAGGAGGTGCCCGAGGTGGGGGTCAGCAGAGGGTCAGGAACCATCGGGAGGCCTAACTGTGGGTCCGACAGCAAGGAGGGCAGCTGGTAGCGGGAGGCAGCCCCCCCGGCCCCCATATACACAGAGTTCGCTGCCCTCGATAAGCTGTGGTTCAGTGAGGAGGGGGTGATGCCAAAGCCGGCCAGACCCGGGTACGGCAGCTGGCTGAAGGGGTGCCTCTTACTGGACGACCACTGGCTGGACTGGTCGGGGTGCTCCTTCCGCTTTCTGGGTTGTGTTTTGGGCGCCTGAATCAGACCTTGAAGCTGAATGTTGGGGTTCGGAAGTTGCGGGGTGCTGTGGGAGCTGCGGGAACCCGCCGCCTCTGCGTACTGCTGCAGCTCGCTGAGAATCTCCGGGCTGTCAGGGGGCAGCAGTCGTGAGGGCTCCTCGCGGTCCTGGGAGGGGGGGCTGGACGCGTGCCGCCCGTTACTCATGTATGGTCCAGGCTGACCTTGGGCCGGGCTCTGCCCCTGGGCACCTGGAACGAGACAAGGATATCCTCAGTGTCGGAAGGGTTAACGCCACTGACAGGACAACTAAGGGGGGCGATAACAGGATGGCGGCACGGTACCTAACTGTGCAGAACGCCGCGCGTCAGAGCTCTTCTGTTTGCTGCTTGACCTGATGGCAAATATCCGCCCGTCGCTGGTCCGGATGTACGTTCCTGCAACGACAAGGAAAACCAGGTAGCAGATCCGGCGGCGTTATTAAAGGGCCGGCGTCCTGCAGCATTCTCAGACTATATGATTCCTAGATCTCTGCTTGTTGTCAGTGAGTGAAAACCTGTCCTCACCTAGCCCTGCTCACATGGATGCTGCAATGTGCTGACAGCAAGCAGAGATCCTGAAAATAAGCAGCCAGCAGCTGAGGCATGGCAGCGTCTCCTCACCTTTTGTGCCCCGGATAACGTGAATGCTCTCGCCCGCACTAATTCGCGCCTGAACGTCGGTGGACGTGGTCATTCCGGGTATGACGATATCTACAGGAAAGAGAAGAGCGATCTCTAGGAAGAGTCCATCACACGAGGCCGCCATCACTAAACATGGCCGCAGGACTTACCTGTGGTGGTCACCACCTTCTGAACCAGGACCCCTGCCCTCTGCAGGTAGTTAACTGGGAAGTTAAAGGGAGGAACAGAGCCAGAGACGGAGCCAGCATGGCCGACGGGGATGTGGCGTGGCATCATGGGGATGGGCGTGGACTGCAGAGGTCGGACGCTGGCCACCGGCCTCTCATCCGTCTTCAGCAATGGCCGCCTGGTGTACAAAAGACAGAAAGCTTGTTGTGCTGAACCGACAGACCTCAGAGAAGCCCCCCGGTCAGCTCCGATCCTCACCAGCCTCTCTGACTAAACGCCGGGATGTTTGCCAGGTTGTGGTCGGGTGCTGGGTAGTACTGGGTGTAGGACGGTCGGGTGTAGGGCACGGACGCCCTCTTCTCCTCCTCATAACCGCGCTTCGCTGCTTTCTTCTCCGCCAGCGTCAGCTTCTGCTCCTTACGATCCAGGAGAAGAGATTCGTGCTGGAAAGGATCCTGCAGGATGGAAGACAGAGGAGGGTGAGGGTGAG
The DNA here is from genome assembly GCA_900303285.1 of Rhinella marina. Lineage (NCBI taxonomy): Eukaryota > Metazoa > Chordata > Amphibia > Anura > Bufonidae > Rhinella > Rhinella marina. The sequence continues at coordinate 40,086 of ONZH01004085.1, forward strand.
ACTAGGGAGGGCGCGGTGACGTGCGAGGCGGCCGAGGTGACGGGCGCGGTGACGGGCGAGGCGGCCGAGGTGAGGGCGCGGTGACGGGCGAGGCGGCCGAGGTGACGGGCGCGGTGACGGGCGAGGCGGCGAGGTGACGGGCGAGGCGGCCGAGGGTGACGGGCGAGGCGGCAGAGGTGACGGGCGCGGCGGCAGAGGTGACGGGCGCGGCGGCAGAGGTGACGGGCGCGGCGGCAGAGGTGAACGGCGCGGCGGCAGAGGTGACGGGGCGCGGCGGCCGAGGTGACGGGCGCGGCGGCCGAGGTGACGGGCGCGGCGGCAGAGGTGACGGGCGGGCGCGGCGGCCGAGGTGACGGGGCGCGGCGGCCAGAGGTGACGGGCGCGGCGGCAGAGGTGACGGGCGCGGCGGCAGAGGTGACGGGCGCGGCGGCAGAGGTGACGGGCAAGGCGACAGAGGTGATGGGCAAGGCAACAGACGAGGCGACGGACGAGGCGACGGGGCGCGGTGGCGGAGGTGACGGGCGCAATGGTGGAGGTGACGGGCGCGGTGAAGGGCGAGGCGGCGGAAGGTGACGGGCGAGCGGCGGAGGTGACAGGCGCGACGGCGGAGGTGACGGGCGCGGTGGCGGAGGGCGCCTTACCTTGGTGATGAGGTGCGGGTACATCATACAGGCTTTCTGCAGCACAATCTCATTGAATTTGGAGGGCTCCAGGTGCTTGCGGGACAGGTCCGGCTCCTCCTCCACAAAATGCAGCAGATTCTCCACCTCTCGCCGGGTGAAGTTTACCTCCGGGTTGAGATCATCGACCACGCGATCTGAGAAGAGAACGGGCAGGTAACCCACCGTCTGACCACACATCCGCCGCGCGACCACCCAGCCTCACACTCACCTGACATTCCCTGCTTGGTGATCTGGCGGTCGTAGATCTTTCTCTCTAAGGTGTAGTCCGACACTAGACGGTAAATGTGACAAGGTTTCCTCTGACCGTACCTGTAGACGCGGCACACGGCCTGGGCATCATGACACGGGTTCCATGAGGCATCGAAGACAACCACCCGATTAGCACCTATCAGATTGACACCCAGGCAGCCGGCACTGATAAAAAAAAAAAATACACTGTTGTCAGCTACTGAGAAAAAAAACGTACACATTCTATAAGGTCTGAACCATCAGCCCCTCCCCCACTCACCGCGTGGACAGCAGGAACAGCCAGACATTCTCGTTTCCAGGGTCATTAAACTGGTTTATTAAGCGTTCCCTGTCCGAGGCCGAGGTGCTTCCATCCAACCCTTAGAAGAACAAACGAGGCAATGAGTGACGAGCAACGAAGAGAGCGGGGAATACAGAAGAGACGGAGGATCCATAACCAATGACGTTCAGAATAAGAACATCAACATGGAAGGGGAAGGAGCGGTGAAAACCCAGGCCGCAGTCTGTACATCGGCCACTAGATGTCAGCAGAGGAGGCCTCAACACTGGTGAGTGGAGGGTTAATTGTGCTGCCTGAGCCAAGATAAGCAGGAACCAAGGCAAGTGACAAGAGAGGTGAGCGGACTGGGGGCAGCACTCACGGTAATAGTGGACGTTCCTGATCCAGGTGCTCCGGTCCGGATTGTCTTTCCCAGGAGTGGCCGGCATCGGTCTCTTGGATAAAAAGTCTTCAATGATGGAAAGTGTGGACAAGCTCTGACTGGAGGCGAGAAGAAAACACCGGGGTGTGACACGCCAAAACCGCCAAGCTCATGTACAGAGAACCGAAAAACGTAAAAATCTGTTGCTCCAAAATAACACATTTCAGGGGTTAACCCCTTCTACGGGCTAAAGATAAAGGGGAGCTGGAGAACTGGCAAACAGCGGCCCCGCACCTCAACGTACAGCCCCCCATGTATCCCCCCTCAGCGCTGGCCACCCCCCAGAATCACCGTACAGCCCCCCACGTATCCCCCCTCAGCGCTGCACCCCCAGAATCACCGTACAGCCCCCCACGTATCCCCCTCAGCGCTGCACCCCAGAATCACCGTACAGCCCCCCACGTATCCCTCCTCAGCGCTGCACCCCCAGAATCACCGTACAGCCCCCACGTATCCCCCTCAGCGCTGCACCCCCAGAAATCACCGTACAGCCCCCCACGTATCCCCCCTCAGCGCTGCACCCCAGAATCACCGTACAGCCCCTCACGTATCCCTCCTCAGCGCTGCACCCCCAGAATCACCGTACAGCCCCCACGTATCCCCCTCAGCGCTGCACCCCCAGATCACCGTACAGCCCCCCACGTATCCCCCCTCAGCGCTGCACCCCAGAATCACCGTACAGCCCCCACGTATCCCTCCTCAGCGCTGCACCCCCAGAATCACCGTACAGCCCCCCACGTATCCCTCCTCAAGCGCTGCACCCCAGAATCACCGTACAGCCCCCCACGTATCCCTCCTCAGCGCTGCACCCCCCAGAATCACCGTACAGCCCCCCACGTATCCCCCCTCAGCGCTGCACCCCCAGAATCACCGTACAGCCCCCCACGTATCCCCCCTCAGCGCTGCACCCCCAGAATCACCGTACAGCCCCCCACGTATCCCCCCTCAGCGCTGCACCCCCAGATTTACCGCACAGCCCCCGACGTATCCCCCCTCAGCGCTGCACCCCCAGATTTACCGCACAGCCCCCGACGTATCCCCCTCAGCGCTGCACCCCCAGATTCACAGTACAGCCCCCGACGTATCCCCCCTCAGCGCTGCACCCCCAGAATCACCGTACAGCCCCCCACGTATCCCCCCTCAGCGCTGCACCCCCAGAATCACCGTACAGCCCCCCACGTATCCCCCCTCAGCGCTGCACCCCAGAATCACCGCACAGCCCCCCACGTATCCCCCCTCAGCGCTTGCACCCCCAGAATCACCGCACAGCCCCCCACGTATCCCCCCTCAGCGCTGCACCCCCAGATTCACCGTACAGCCCCCCACGTATCCCCCCTCAGCGCTGCACCCCAGATTCACAGTACAGCCCCCCACGTATCCCCCCTCAGCGCTGCACCCCAGATTCACAGTACAGCCCCCCACGTATCCCCCCTCAGCGCTGCACCCCCAGAATCACCGTACAGCCCCCCACGTATCCCCCCTCAGCGCTGCACCCCCAGAATCACCGTACAGCCCCCCACGTATCCCCCCTCAGCGCTGCACCCCCAGAATCACCGTACAGACCCCCACGTATCCTCCTCAGCGCTGCACCCCAGAATCACCGTACAGACCCCCACGTATCCCTCCTCAGCGCTGCACCCCCAGATTCACAGTACAGCCCCCCACGTATCCCCCTCAGCGCTGCACCCCCAGAATCACCGTACAGCCCCCCACGTATCCCTCCTCAGCGCTGCACCCCCAGATTCACCGTACAGCCCCCCACGTATCCCCCCTCAGCGCTGCACCCCCAGATCACGTACAGCCCCCACGTATCCCTCCTCAGCGCTGCACCCCCAGAATCACCGTACAGCCCCCCACGTATCCCCCCTCAGCGCTGCACCCCAGAATCACCCGTACAGCCCCCCACGTATCCCCCTCAGAGCTGCACCCCCAGAATCACCGTACAGCCCCCGACGTATCCCCCCCTCAGCGCTGCACCCCCAGATTCACCGTACAGCCCCCACGTATCCCCCCCTCAGCGCTGCACCCCCAGATTCACCGTACAGCCCCCCACGTATCCCCCCTCAGCGCTGCACCCCCAGAATCACCGTACAGCCCCCCACGTATCCCCCTCAGCGCTGCACCCCCAGAATCACCGTACAGCCCCCGACGTATCCCTCCTCAGCGCTGCACCCCAGAATCACCGTACAGCCCCCACGTATCCCCCTCAGCGCTGCACCCCCAGAATCACCGTACAGACCCCACGTATCCCTCCTCAGCGCTGCACCCCCAGAATCACCGTACAGCCCCCCACGTATCCCCCCTCAGCGCTGCACCCCCAGAATCACCGTACAGCCCCCCACGTATCCCCCCTCAGCGCTGCACCCCCAGAATCACCGTACAGCCCCCCACGTATCCCCCTCAGCGCTGCACCCCCCAGAATCACCGTACAGCCCCCCACGTATCCCCCCTCAGCGCTGCACCCCAGAATCACCGTACAGCCCCCGACGTATCCCCCCTCAGCGCTGCACCCCCAGAATCACCGTACAGCCCCCCACGTATCCCTCCTCAGCGCTGCACCCCCAGAATCACCGTACAGCCCCCCACGTATCCCCCCTCAGCGCTGCACCCCAGAATCACCGTACAGCCCCCCACGTATCCCTCCTCAGCGCTGCAACCCCCAGAATCACCGTACAGCCCCCCACGTATCCCCCCTCAGCGCTGCACCCCCAGAATCACCGTAACAGCCCCTCACGTATCCCTCCTCAGCGCTGCACCCCCCAGAATCACCGTACAGCCCCCCCACGTATCCCCCCTCAGCGCTGCACCCCCAGAATTCACGTAACAGCCCCTCACGTATCCCTCCTCAGCGCTGCACCCCCAGAATCACCGTACAGCCCCCCACGGTATCCCCCCTCAGCGCTGCACCCCCAGATTCACCGTACAGCCCCCGACGTATCCCCCCCTCAGCGCTGCACCCCCAGATTCACCGTACAGCCCCCACGTATCCCCCTCCAGCGCTGCACCCCAGAATTCACCGTACAGCCCCCCACGTATCCCCCTCAGCGCTGCACCCCCAGAATCACCGTACAGCCCCCACGTATCCCCCCTCAGCGCTGCAACCCCCAGATTCACCGTACAGCCCCCACGTATCCCCCTCAGCGCTGCACCCCCAGATTCACCGTACAGCCCCCCACGTATCCCCCCTCAGCGCTCACCTGAACAACCAGGATCTTGTCGCCCAGTTTCACACTTTCCTCAATCAGGTGGAAGAGCAGGACCATCTTGGGGGAGTTCTGCAGGACGCCGGGCTGGTTAATCACACAGAATCTCTTTGGCCTGAAGAAGCAGTAAAGGAGGAGATGATTGGACGGTGGTCGAGGGGTCGCAGGTCACAGCCCGGCCGTGTAATGGAGGGCGCTATCCGCAGCAGGACTAGTGGGGGCGCCCAGCACTCGGGGAGGACACCACAGACCAGGGAGCGGCTACTCACCCATTCGTACGTCACCACCTGATTGGCTTTCTCTTGGTTGGCGTTGAAGCCCATGCCCTGCAGAAGTTTGCTGTTGGCTGCCTCTCCCATCAGGGCCCCTAGGGCCCCAGTTTCCACTTTGCCCTTTGAACCCTGGGACTGGCATCGGGTGTTTGTCGCGAGATCATCAACATCCAAATCCTGCTCGTTGGCCAAGTTCTCCTTCTGCAGCGCCTCGTACAGGACGTCCGGGTGATTCCAAATCTGGAAGAGAGAAACCACTCCAGTCACGCCCCCTGCAGGAGGGGGCGTCACCAGCAGGCACACCGCCAGACCCGGCGCTCACCTTACAGCACACGCAGAACGCTTTCAGGGGGTTGAGCCCGAGCCACCCGCTATTCCCAGCGTCCCGGAAGCGGTTCATGAACTCCGTGTACAGCGCCCTCTGTATCTGGGACAGACGGACCAGGATGACGTGCTCCTCCTTAGAAGGGAGCTGGGCCTTTAAAACCGTGTGACCGCGCCTAAAGCAGAGAGAAGAGCGGCCTCAGGAGACGGCACAGGAGACCGCGCCATCAGACGGTGTGGGCACTGCCCGATGGACCGGGAAGTCTGGACGCCGCCCTTACCTCTGCACAAATCCCTCCAGCAAGCTGTGGAGCACGTGGCTGCGGTACCTCATCAGGCGCTTGTCCTGCGGCGTGCTGTCCGTGCACTGACCGTTCAGGATCGGCCGCTCAAACATGTTGCTGAACTCCTGCCGGGTGCCCAGGAAGTCCGGCCGCACAAAGTCCACCATGCACCAGTACTCAATCAGGTTGTTCTGCAGAGGGTACCCCGTCAGGACCACCCTCCGCCGGGACCGAATGTTCTTCAGGGCCTGGGACGTGCTGGCGTGACAGTTCTTTATACGGTGGCCCTCGTCACAGATGACCACGTCGGGGCCCGGCCGAGACAAGGCCTTCTCAATCCCTGCAGCAGGAGCACAAGATGGCATCAGACAAGGTCCCGCCCCTCCCCCGCCCGGTCGGCACCGGAACGCCCCCAACCTTTTAGCATCTCTTGCTGCCGATCCTCCTCGTCCAGGTCGATGATCACCGGCCCCGCCGCTTTCTTGCTCCTCTTCTTTCTGCCCACGGTGAAGGACTTCTTCAGGGACAGGAGCCGGTACATCTCGTACCCCATTAACAGCACGCCCCCATCCGTTACCCAGTCGTTCACCACTTTGGCTCGAGCTGCGGTCGTTCTACAGAAAAAAACGGAAATGAATAATATGAAAATGAAGATCTGAGCGCTGGGGTCCAACCCTGGGGCCCCGCGGGGCCAATCTTCACACACAGTGGAGACACCTACTTGTGCTCGTCATTCAGTGTATGAACCTTAAAGGATCGAGGCCGAACAAACTCCACGTTATAGTCAGGAGGCAACGTCTCCGGAGCAGGAAGCCACATGTTAAACTCCGCCAGCCAGTTCTGTAGAGTGTTCACCTGGAAGAGAGAGAGCCGGGTAATGTACCAGCAGAATAGTGAGTGCAGCTCTGGAGTATAATACAGGATAAGTAATGTATGTACACAGTGACTGCACCAGCAGAATAGTGAGTGCAGCTCTGGAGTATAATACAGGATAAGTAATGTATGTACACAGTGACTGCACCAGCAGAATAGTGAGTGCAGCTCTGGAGTATAATACAGGATGTAACTCAGGATCAGTACAGGGTAAGTAATGTATGTACACAGTGACTGCACCAGCAGAATAGTGAGTGCAGCTCTGGAGTATAATACAGGATGTAACTCAGGATCAGTACAGGATAAGTAATGTATGTACACAGTGACTGCACCAGCAGAATAGTGAGTGCAGCTCTGGAGTATAATACAGGATGTAACTCAGGATCAGTACAGGATAAGTAATGTATGTACACAGTGACTGCACCAGCAGAATAGTGAGTGCAGCTCTGGAGTATAATACAGGATGTAACTCAGGATCAGTACAGGATAAGTAATGTATGTACACAGTGACTGCACCAGCAGAATAGTGAGTGCAGCTCTGGAGTATAATACAGGATGTAACTCAGGATCAGTACAGGATAAGTAATGTATGTACACAGTGACTGCACCAGCAGAATAGTGAGTGCAGCTCTGGAGTATAATACTGGATGTAACTCCGGATCAGTACAGGATAAGTAATGTATGTACACAGTGACTGCACCAGCAGAATAGTGAGTGCAGCTCTGGAGTATAATACAGGATGTAACTCAGGATCAGTACAGGATAAGTAATGTATGTACACAGTGACTGCACCAGCAGAATAGTGAGTGCAGCTCTGGAGTATAATACAGGATATAACTCAGGATCAGTACAGGATAAGTAATGTATGTACACAGTGACTGCACCAGCAGAATAGTGAGTGCAGCTCTGGAGTATAATACAGGATGTAACTCAGGATCAGTACAGGATGAGTAATGTATGTACACAGTGACTGCACCAGCAGAATAGTGAGTACAGCTCTGGAGTATAGTACAGGATACGTAATGTACTGTATGTACAATGGTAAACATAGGATGAGAGTCTGGACCCCCCCGGTCCTCTACAAGGTCATGTGGTTGGGGTGTCGGGTAGCGCACGTTGTCTGAATATCCATCGGCATCAGCTATGATAAATAACGCAGTATCAGTGAAGTGCTGGAGACTCTTGTGCTGTCTGTCTGCAGCGTATGGATATCCAGACATGGAGAAACGCCGGCGGGCTCTTACCGGTACAATGGCGAGAACGGTCTTGGCGGGGGTGTGCTGGAACAGGACGTCTATGAAGGAGATGACCTGCAGGGTCTTGCCCAGTCCCATGCTGTGCGCCAGGATACAGCCAAAGCCGCTGCTGCTGGAAAACCTCTCCAGAGACTCCACCAGGTTGTCATACAGAAAGCGGATGCCCCCGATCTGAGAAGAGCAGGGTGAGGGGTTACACGGAGCAGGAGAAGCGGGGGCAGGGAGGAGAGGAGGCCGCACGCACCTGATGAGGTTTGACCGCTCGGGCCAGTTGTGGCGCCAGGAAAATGTCCTTCTCGTTGGGCGGGTGGTTAATATTGACAATGACCTGTCCAAACGCGTCAGGCAGGTTGAGTTCGTCATTGACGTGGGATCCGCTGTTCTCCCCACCGAGGTCCGGCTCATCGACTTCATTGGTGGAATCTCCACTGTCCACGATCTGCAGAGACTCCTCCTCCCCCGAGCTCAGCTCAATCACCTCTATAGTGGGAGATGATGGGAGTTAGACTCCGCAGTCACGTGTCCGCTCGCACAGTGTCTCATGTTCTTACCGTCCTTAATGCTGAGCCCCTTCCTCTGCGCCTCGTCCTCGCTCTCCCCACTGCTGCTGTCCAGGCAGATGATCTCCTGGTTCCCCACAAGTTGTGACACGTCGGCCGCCCTCAGCTCGATCTCCTCTGTAAAGCACAGCACACACCATGATGTCACCCGCCCTCACCCCACGGCTCCCATCAGCCCATTTCCTGATGTCCGTACCGGTCAGGAAGTCTAGCGGGACGGCTGGCAGGGTGGGGATCAGCGGGATGGGGTAATCCTTCCTCTGCTGTTCCAGACGTTTCCGCCTTTCCAGCTCCTCCTGTTGCGCGGTCTTGGTCACGGCCTCCAGCTGATCCTCGCGGAGCAGCTTCCTGCGGCACAACGGGCAGCATCAGGTTAGTAGGAGATCGCCCCACAGACACGCCCCCCCCCCCCAAATACCACAGACCCACAATTTGGGGGACGGTCATAGACCACAATCCTGACAAAAATCCAATGGAAGCGATGGCCGCTCCTCCTCAACCTTCAGATGTCTCGTCAGGACGGCGGCCATAACCGGGCAAGCGGGCTGCAGGCAGTAAGGGGGTGTTCACACACGTCCGGCAGGACAGAGCGCTAAAGCTGCGGGAAAGTAAATGGCGCCCAGCGCTGGATCTGTACGCAGCCCGACCGAGAGACACCGCAGTGCGTGCGAATTTATGTGAACGCTTTCTAATCCGGCACTACTTCCCAATCATCCACAGACTGAGAAGAATAGTAGAAGATGAGCCACCATTTTACTTTTGTATTAGTAACGATCAAAATCTCTACGAGACCAGGACCCCCCCACTAAGAGATTAGCCACGCCCCCACATACAGACTAGCCACGCCCCACATACAGACTAGCCACGCCCCCCACAACAGACTAGCCACGCCCCACATACAGACTAGCACGCCCCACATACAGACTAGCCACGCCTCCACATAAAGACTAGCCACGCCCCACATAGACTAGCCACGCCCCCACATAAAGACTAGCCACGCCCTCACATAAAGACTAGCCACGCCCTCACATAAAGACTAGCCACGCCCTCACATAAAGACTAGCCACTGCACCTGATGTTCCTCCTCATGTTGGCGGGCTTCTGGGACCGTTTCATCTTGGCCTCCTCGGTGGTCTTCTCCTCCTTTTCACTCTGCCCTGAGGTAGATGAGCATTTCCATTCGTCTTCGCCTCCGGTGCTGCGCTCAGAATTTTCTGCCCCCAGTGCGGCGCTCTGAGACTTTTCTGAAAGAGAGAACAAACCTGAGGCGTTCATTATATGAGTGAAGGCGCGAGGTCCCGGCGCAGGGGACACGTCCCATTACTTCTTACAGCGCCTCCTGAGATCCAGCATCAGAGTTCAGTGCCGGCAGCCACCACAAGGGGGCCCTCAGGAGCACACTGAAGGCAGGTGACCCGGACACCTTGTTCCTCCTCCGCCCTGACACCGGTCATCAGCCGCGTATCTGCCGGTGTACCCTCCCTCCGGACAAGACGTTATCTGCCTACAGGCTCCAAACCACACACAGACTCCAGACACATGGGAGGTAAGTATTTACTACATGAGGAGAGGGCGTCACCTCAGAGGGTTCTGGAATATAATGGGTCACACTGTCGAGAATCTGGCGACAGAAATCTTATGTTATGTAAGAAGGTTTATCTGCCGGGTGTTACATAAAGACGTTATATAAGGCTGAGGAAGCTGCGGGCACCAGACGGTAGAGAGAGGAACAGACCTGGCAGGCCAGGAGAGAGCGGGCGAGCCGGCCCAGGGGAGAGAGAGCGGGCCCAGGGGAGAGAGAGCAGGCCAGGGGAGAGAGAGAGAGAGAGCGGGCCAGGGGAGAGGAGAGAGAGAGAGAGAGCGGGCCCAGGGAGAGAGAGAGAGAGAGAGCGGGCCAGGGAGAGAGAGAGAGAGCAGAGGGGAGAAGAGAGCGGGCCCAGGGAGAGGAGGAAAGAAGGCAGCCAGGAGAGAGCGGGCGAGCCGGCCAGGGGAGAGAGGGGAGAGAGAGCGGGCCCAGGGAGAGAGAGGAGAGCCCCAGGGAGAGAGAGAGAGAGCGGAGCCCAGGGAAGAGAGAGAGAGAGAGCAGGGCCAGGGAGAGAGAGAGAGAGAGAGAGAGCAGGCCCAGGGAAGAGAGAGAGAGAGCGGGCCCAGGGAGGAGAGAGAGAGAGAGCGGGCCCAGGGGAGAGAGAGAGAGAGAGCGGGCCCAGGGGAGAGAGAGGAACAGACCTGGCAGGCCAGGAGAGAGCGGGCAGCCGGCCCAGGGGAGAGAGAGAGAGAGCGGGCCCAGGGGAGGGGAGAGAGAGAGAGAGAGAGCAGGCCCAGGGAAGAGAGCGGGCCCAGGGGCAGAGAGAGAGGCCCCAGGGGAGAGAGAGAGAGAGAGCGGGCCCAGGGGAGAGAGAGGACAGCCTGGCAGGGCCAGAGAGAGCGGGCGAGCCGGCCCAGGGGAGAGAGAGAGAGAGAGGGAAGAGAGAGAGAGCAGGCCCGGGAAAGAGAGAGAGCAGGCCCAGGGAGAGAAGAGAGAGAGGGGCCCAGGGAGAGAGAGAGAGAGCGGGCCCAGGGAGAGAGAGAAGAGAGAGCGGGCCAGGGAGGAGAGAGAGAGAGAGCGCCCCAGGGGAGAGAGAGGAACAGACCTGGCAGGGAGAGGAGAGAAGAGCGGCCCAGCCGCAGGCGGGCAGGGAAGAGAGAGAGAGCAGGCCCAGGGAAGAGAGAGAGAGCAGGCCCAGGGAAGAAGAGAGAGAGAGCGGGCCCAGGGAGGAGAGAGAGCGGGCCCAGGGAGGAGGAGAGAGAGAGAGAGGCCCAGGAGGAGAGAGAGCGGGCCCAGGGAGGAGAGAGAGCGCCCAGGGAGGAGAGAGAGAGAGCGAGCGGGCCCAGGGGAGAGAGAGAGCAGGCCGGCCCAGGAGGGAGAGAGAGCGGGCATTCCCTTATACCCATCCAGACTGTCAGGCGCTACAAGCTCCAGCATGCCCTATCAGTACAGAAGTATAGGTGTACCCAGGAGAACTACAAGCAGCAGCATGCCCTGGAGTAGAGATGACTTTTCGGGGTTCTTCAGTGAGCCCGATCATACCCAGACAGAAGAGGAGAATTGTGGGTGCGGATATTACACCAGGGGCTCATTATATGTGGGGAACTACAAGTGCCAGCATTACACACCTGCAGGGAAGCCGGCAAGGACAGAACGATACTCAAAGACCCCGAGATCCCGGTGAACTACAAGCCCACAGCATACCCCATACAGCCCTGTACTGACCTTATACAGAACATACACAGCCCCCCCCCCCGCTCAAGCGGCTGATGAGACGACCCAGCCCCCCCCACCGGCGCCTACGGGGTTACATCTGGAGGAATCTCCCTTATTAATAAAGCTAAGACTCCAGAAAGTAACGATATCCGGTGAGCGGCGCCGCTGATCACATGGGAGAACTTCGCGACCTGCATCCAGTGGTGGGGAGATACCTGCCGCTGCGAGGACTCGTCCAGGAGACACATGGTGCCAGGAGAGGTGCCAGCTCTGCAGTCCGGGCAGGATCATACACGGGCAGCCGCGCTCTTATGTAAGCGTTACCACACTGCACGGAGGG